>JADRCC010189791.1:0-11803 GCA_019843855.1 Hylomyscus alleni
GAGTGAAGAAGACCAAGGAACTTTCCTAGAGTTGATGTGGTGTTAGGAAACTAAATGCATTCAACTCTGGAGTTGATCCTACATCACCATGAGGGCGTTAATGGGACAGATCTGAATTAAGAAGTAGGAGTAAGACAATAATATTGTGCAAATATGAATTCCAGGTTTAGATAATTATAGTGCAATTATGTTAACAGGGAAAATCTGGTGACAGTAGTAGGAAATACCAACCAATATTTTAAATCCTCAAATAAACAAAAACTGAAAGGGTAAAAAGAAAAACACATATTTTCACTTGGCAATCTGGCATGAGTATGGCAGTAATGCTCGGAGCCAGATGCCTAGCTGTTAAGGTTGAGACATGTTTCTGTAAAATTCATATGTAGGAAGTTGTAACGTGGTGTTTCCACATGTGCTAGAAGTAGGGGTCCACAGATTAGTTATTAAGATGGGGTCCTGTGGCAGTAGGATGCATCCTTAATCCAATATTCCTTGTTTCCTCACTCAAAGTAGAACTTTTTAGACCTACATGGGAACACAAGGAGATATCTTAAGATGTGGCCAGACCTTCTTAGGAGTCGTCCAAGAAAGCCGAGGAGCAGTAGGATTGTCAGCAAAGCAGGAAGAACTAAGGAGAGGCACAGTGAGATCTGTGGGAGCCTTTGGGAAACGAATACACTGGGTAACATGTATTGCGTTGGGAGCCAAGGCATGGCCACCTGACCCCCTGCCCCCTCAACTAGCCTGAGAACCTTGGCTAAAAACATCCTGTGCCTGTTTACCAAGAGGCAGGACCCCCTGACGGCATCTGCCCAATGGACAACCCTGGAGTAAACCCATTGTTCCCTGCCCCTTCCTTTTTCCGCTTTTGTAAAGTATATATTAAGAGCTCCTCTCTCTCGCCCATTCTTCCCTACAGGCATGGTCCCCCTTGACCCCCCAAAGAACTGAACCCCGCAGGCCGGGATAGTATTGCAACCCTAATAGTAAAGACCCATGGTGAGCTCTTTCCCTCAGACTCTTTTTTTTTTTTTTTTTTTTTTTTTTTTTTTTTTTTTTTTTTTTTTTTGGTTTTTCGAGACTGGGTTTCTCTGTGTAGTTCTGGCTGTCCTGGAACTCACTCTGTAGACCAGGCTGGCCTCGAACTCAGAAATCCGCCTGCCTCTGCTTCCCAAGTGCTGGGATTATAGGTGTGCGCCACCACACCCGGCTCCCTCAGACTCTTAACAGTATATATTCTTAGTGCTCCCTACTGTTGAGGGACTTGATGCATAGAGTAGGTAAGCTAACCATCTTGTAGTTGCACAGTTGGTATGTGGAAGAACAGGTTTTTAGCCTCTGTACCTTACATCAGCAAATGAACATATTCATAGCCCCCTTTCTCCTGGATTCTAATTCCAAAGACTTCTTACAGTATTAGAGATGGTTGCGGGATTAATTATTTTTCTGTTGTGATGAAACGCCATTCCCAAGATAACCTAGGGAAGAAAAGGTTTATTTGGGCTTATGGTTCTGGAATATGAGATTTATAATGGTAGAGAAAGTGTAAGCAGGAAGCTGGGAGCTCACATGTTGATCAGAACCACGAAATAGAGAGCACAAAACACATGCAGGCAAAGCTTTTTACTTTCAAACCTAGGCCCCAGTGACATGCTTCCTCCTACAAGGCCCTCTGAAAGAGCAGTCAATCCTCTTAACTGCTGAGCCATCTCTCCAGCCCCATGTCTGGGTTTCATGTTTCTCTTCTATGTTCTGGTAGCAGGTGCCGCCCACAGTCTTTCCCATTCTCAGCTCCTTCCTGCCCTCAGTGGGTGGAAAGATCAGATTCTTATTTTTTTAAGCTCCTGTTACAGTTAAAATTCGGCTATGTGCTAGGGGACTCTGGGGAAAAAATGTCTTTCTTAGTTGAAGAAAAAACCAAACTAACAGACAAAACCCAAAACACTACCACCACCACCACCACCACCACCACCACCAACAACAACAACGCTCTTTTCAAAGAGAACCATCCTTCCAGTTTTGATACAGGATAACACGACAGCATGTTGGTCGGCAATGTAGCAGCCATCTCATAGGAAGAAAAACAAAACATTAAGGCTGATGGAAAAGACTCGCGCTTGTAAATGATGTCATTGAATTGCTAGATTAATTAATTGCTACATCTTCCAGAATTCCTAGCATTTTTATCCTTCATGCCTTTTATTGGTCAAGTCAGTTTTAATAAAGTTCTCTTACTTGAAGTTCAAAGTATCCCAACTTAGAACTCCTCACCTATGCAAGCCCTTACCACACTTATCTTCTGTCTTGTGTAGGGTGGAGGATTCTGGCCACCTCATTTATGTGTTCTCTTTTGCACCTCATACAGAAGCAGGCAAAGTTAACTATTTGCTAAATGAAAGAAGAAATAACTGAATGAAACTCTTCCTTCATCAATTTCTCCCAGCACCAACTTCTTTTTTTTATTGAGTATAGATGACTAATGAATCAACTGAGGGCTTTAATCTAGCTCTCTGCTCCCAAATCATGTGGGCCGACACCATGCTGGGTGCCTGCAGCAGGCACATGACCTAATTAGCACAGGGCTGCTGAAGGCTTGCAGCAGGCAGTGCAGGACAAGCCCAGCCATGACCTTTCCATCTTGTTGCTTTGACAAAATATCTGACAAAAGAGACTTAAGGACAAAGAACAGTTCATTTTGATTGACAAGGCAGAGAGTGCAGTCTGTCATGGGAGGCAAGTTCCAGTGGCAGGAGCTTTTGGCAGCAAGACATACTGTATCTGCATCATACATACATCTTGCAGTCAGGAAGCAGAGAGAGATGAACGCTAGTCCTCAGCTTCTTTTCACATTTTGATCCCGTCTGCCATCCCACTCCATGAGAGGATATCATCGTTTACACAGCATAGGTCTTCCCGATTCAGGAAACCCAATTTAGAAGCCCAGACATGCTCAGGACTTTGGTTCCATGATGATTCAAGGAGGCAATGAAGAAAAGCCACCACACAGAGTCACATGGTTTGCTGGTGTTTTTCCACCCTCTCATAGGGTGGAATGGAAGCTACTCTCCAGGTTCTGATGGCCATGATCCAAGGAGACAGACACTATTTTGAGAAGGTAATTAGCACTAGAACGTGCTTGTAGGAGATAGTAAATTTTAACGCGCTGTCTCACTCTGGCGAGAGACTGGTCATATTAATGCCAATCTCCTGGGAATTATGACTCATTTCGAGGGCTGGACAAAGTGGGAGTTGGGAGATCCAAGTTCAAGTTTGAGCACTGACATCAATCAGGCTCTAGTCCTTGGGCAAGGCACCAGGCTGCCTCCATTTTTCTCCTTTTACAGGGCTAGACATTCTTCAACTGTGTCCTGCAAAGCTGTGGGAGTATGGAGAGGCCCAGGGCTCTCTGTGGTGAACAAGACTGGGGGAGGGGGGCGTTGAATAGGACAATTCTGCTTTTGTCTGCCTTTCATAGGAGAAGACGCAAAGTTTAAAGTTTAATCACACAGGAAATGAACTAACATATTCTGCTCAAAAGGAACCAAAGCATCTTGGGGGGCAGCTGACGCTCCTTACTGACCCTCCTGATGAAGCACTGTGTGGTGGTGGCACCTCACCTAAGATACCCAGCTGAACAGAGAGACCCTGACACAAACCAGCTAGACAACCTTTGATTGGGAACCTCTAAGGACGTGTGTGTGTGTGTGTGTGTGTGTGTGTGTGTGTGAGAGAGAGAGAGAGAGAGAGAGAGAGAGAGAGAGAGAGAGAGAGAGACTGGGTGGATGAGTGGATTTCAGTGAAAGGAATTGGCCAGAGATGAAGAAGGAAGAATGTTTTAGAAGGTTCTGCAGAACAATTTTACATGGGTTTTTGAAGCAGGCCATTGCTTTGGGTGAGGTGATTCCGGAGCCCCGTCATTGCCGTGAACCTGGTAAGTGGCAGAAAGTAGCTTTGGATGAACACATGGTCCAAACCATAAGGAAGAAAGAAGAGAAGATTTAGGATTGTCTCTCCTGTCTCACCTTAGAAGAGCAGCAGCCACAGTAGACATTCTTTGTGCTTCCCTGCCCCTCAAACCCAAGGCCATCGGAGGACACCTGGTGTCCTGATACACATTTCTCTCATGACCCTGTCCTCTCTTCATTCTTCAGTTAATGCCTTCTAGGAGCAACTGGGGGAGGTTCCAGGTGGGTTGGGGCAAAGGGGAGTTTCGAGGTGGTCTTTGTTCTCTGTGAGGCAAGATGGAGTCCAGTGAGCAGCTGTGGAGCTCTAAAGCCCATCCCGCCCTGGCATCCATCAGTGGAGAAGCCGTACCAAGCAGCGGTACCAAGGGCAGCCAGAGTGCCTGGCTCTGCCGAAGCCAGGCCTGTGCAAAGGTAAATGTAAATGAGCCCCTGCAGCATGCTTCCCGCAGAAGGAGGCTTATTCAGTATGCACCCCAGGTTGCCTCAGCCTTCAGCTGGAATGCCGATTTTCGTTTTGCATTTTATGAGCCTGAAAGAGGGAATTAATTTCCTTGGTATAATACAATCCTCTGGAGAAAGTCTTGTCCAAAGACATTTTCCTCACCAGTGCTATCCTGGAAGAAGGGCTGAACCGAAATAGAAGGACATGCTTAGAGTCTGATTTAGAGGCAAGGCGAATTGGTAGTTCGATTCTAAATTACTATATTCTGGGAAGATGACAAAGAAAGAGCTCCTCCCAGGAGCTAGAAACCTCTGTAAGGGAAACATTTATGGTGCAAATACCTTTATCTGAGCTGGCTTATGTTTTAATTCACTCACTTTAGTGGTGTGTTAAGTTCTCTCTTAACAGATTGTCGGATCCCTCGAGTCAGGGGGGCTGGGATCACTGCATCTTGATAGCTCCACGTGGAGGGGGATTTGAAAATTGATTTGTAAGGGAAAGGATTCTGTGCCAAATTATCTCGCCTCCCCCGCCCCCACCCCCCCCACCCCCGTGGATGAATGATCCCTCAGTCCCTACCTAGTTCTCAGAGACTTCAGCAGCTGGCCTTCCACCCTCACCCCTACACAAAGCTCAGGTCCAGAATCAGGTTTTTTTTTCTTTCTGAAGTAGTGTAAGTTGATTATGGTTTGAATCCGAGGCATACCCCTGGCTTCATGTTTTGAATACGTGGCCCCCAGCTTGTACTATTTTGAAGGCTGGAGAGCCTTTAGGAGGCGGGGTTTGGCTGGTGGAAATCAGCAGAGATGCTCTCTGCAAAGTCAGACTTCTCCGCTCTGCTTTCACTCTCTTCTTCCTGAACCACAACCAGGTGAAACATCTCCCAGCATTCTCCTGTGGCCAAAAGGATGACCCCTGGTGCCTTCCCTGTTACAATATCAGTCTTAGACTTGGCTTAAAATAAACTCTCTCTCCATAAATGATTTCTGTTTGGTATTTTATTATGGCAGCGCAAAAGTAGCTAACACATAAGTCTAGTAAAAATTCGCTTCCTCAGCGTCATTGGGGCTTGGAATAGGGAAGTCCAGTGTGACACTTTGGCACACGGGGCTGTTTAAGCCAAAGGACACTGGAAGGGCCTCCAATGCAAAATCTCCCTGTTTGCAATCACCCCGCAACAATGTTACCAAGCAGGCAGCTTGCCGGACAGCCCTGGGGGGATGCTGTGGGGCAAGAAGACACGTCATCACTAGCTGCCCAGAGGCGACACATTCCAATTGTTGTCCTGTCACATATCCTGCGCATACATCACAGCTCCTATAAAAAGCTGTTTTTCCTCTCTCCCCTCCCTTCTTCCCTTCCTCCTCCCGAGGCAGCCTCTGTGCCCCTTGCCCCCCCCTCTTATTAAACCTTCCAGGTGAGATCTATTGCATGGTGTGATTTTGGTGGAACCTGCTGCTTAGATCCATCACTGGTGCAGAGACAGATTCACGGCCCTACCTATGTGTGCTCCCCACCACGTAGGGTAAGCCCACACAGGCCGGAACCCTTTCCTGAGAAGTCTGCCTGCTCTACAGGCTTGCTTTCCGGCCATCAGATCGTTAGATCTCTGCATTCAAACACAGGCATATCGGGAATTTCCTCTCCTGGTTGGCATAAATGCCCCCCCTGGACCCAAGAGATCGACTTTTGAGCTCCCAGCAACTCTGGTGTCCTTTGTGATGGAGGCACCCCCAGCTGCTGTCTTCACAGTTATGATGGGCACTTGCTGACCACTCCCCACCATAGGCCCTTTTCCTTTGGGTGAGATTTTTTTCTTTCTGAGGCATAGCTCCTCCCTTTTCTCCCAAATATCCTGGTACTGGGTGGCCTGTGCTTTTCCACGCATCCGTCATTGGTCCCTGGCTGTCATGTGATGGCTTGTTCAGCCAGTTTGTACTACACGTGTCCTGTTATTATTTTCCCTATCTTCGGGATGCTGCCATGGGTAGAAATTGCTGCCACATTTTTCCTCACCCAGGGGATGTTTTTCCTTACCCCTTCATCTGCACCTCCAGTCTCCCCACTGGGATGCTTCCTGGAAAACCTCAAACCTCAACAATACCTGATATAAAGTTTCTAGACTCATGTCTTTGCAATCAAACTTGGCTTCAATACCACTAGATAATGACTCTAAATGGCCACCTAATGACACCTTTGATCCTATTATTTCAGGGAACTTTACAACTATTGCCATCTATCCAGAAAACGGAAGGTCTCCTAAGTTTAGGCTTTTTCTTATCTTCGCTCCAAACCTTCTTTTTGTTCTTCCTGTTCCCCAACTCAGCTCCTTCTAGCTATGAAAAATCAACCAGAATGAAGCTTTCGCTATCCTTGGTCCAGCTAATGAGCCCCGCTCTTTACAGGTCTTGACTGGCCTTCTTCAGCCTCCTCAGCTCCCCTAGCTTCTCGAAGCCCTCTAATGCCCCAGCTTCTTCAGGCTCCTCTCCTGGCCTGTCTTCTCCAGACTTTTCCGCCCCTTCCAGAGCTACAAGCCACTCTAACTGTCCCATGCTAGCGCTGACTTTCACTCTACCCACAGCTTGTAGCCCTCCCAGCTCTCTCTCTGCAGTCAGATCCCCCCCTTCTTCCCATACCCAGCCTAACCAATCCTCAGCTCTTCCTTTGTATGAAGTTTCTGGGGTGGATGATCCAATTAGGGTACATGTCCCCTTTTCATTAAGTGAACTTTCTCAAATAGAAAAAAAAATCGGGATCCTATACTTCTAATTCCTCCACCTTTATTAAACAATTTCAGTATATCACTCAATCTTATAGTCTAAATTTCCATGAATATATATACATGTACAATATATTATTACATTATATTAATATAATTAAAACTATACACAATTATATGATATAATTATAATGTAATTATAATTGTATATATTATATATAATTATATGTGATTAATAAAATTATATATAATTATAAGTATAATTATAAAATAATTGCTATAATTAATATTAATATGCATTAACAATCTACTTCTCCAGGAGCAGGCAGGTAAGTTTGGGAGCAGACTAGAGCACATGCAGATGAAATACACCAAACCAACACAGCACACCCCATTGGGTCTGAGGCAGTGCCCAACCAGGATCCCCAGTGGAGTTATAATACTCCAGGTGGCATTTTAGCTAGAGATCAATTTATAACTTGCCTCCTGGCTGGTCTCTATAAGGTTGGCCTTAAGTCAGTAAATTATGAAAAACTCCAAGAATTCATCCAAGACAAACATGAAAACCCATCTCAATTTTAAGAGTGTGTTACAAAGGCCCTTTTACAATATACTAATCTAGACTCTGAAAACTCAGGTCAACAACTTCTGATGACCTATTTCTTTTCCCAAAGCTAACTCAATATTAGGGCCAAGCTTAAACATTTGGACAGAGGACTTCTAACTCCACAGGCAGAAGTCTTAGTGTTGGCCTTTAAGGTGTGTCACTGGAGAGATGAAAAGTCCTGAAAACAAAAATACCATATGCTGGCTGAGGCCATTCAACAAGTTTGGGCAACTGCCTGGTCTCCCTGGCCTCCAAAAACCCAGGAACCACATATTTCTGCTACAAATGTGGTCAGCAGGGTCACTGGGCATGGGCCTGCCCTAATCCCGCAAATCACCAGGGCAATGTCCAAAGTGCCATCAAGAAGGACACTGGCCTCTGATTGTCCTCAGGTCACACATGGCACAGGGACATCCCTCCTAGATTGCCCTCCAACTGATCCCCTAAGCCTGGTCACGGGCAGCTGATGGAGCCTGAGCTTTCTTGACCCAACCACTTCCATCCCTAACAGGAAGCCTTGGATAGTCATCACAATATCAGGGAGACACATCTTTCTTTTGGATGCTGGGGCCACTTGGTACTGATGGAGTTTTGGGGCCCACCTCTCTTTCTCCTTTCCCTATTGTTGGGGTAAGGGGTCAGCCTTGCCAACCTTATCAGACCCCACCACTCAGTTACATTTTAGGGGTGTTTCTTTCACGCATTCTTTTCTTGTAGGGCCAATGTGTCCTGTCCCCTTATTGGAAGGGATCTTCTAGCCAAAGTGGGAGGCTCTATTTCTTTTGCTCCCCACATTTACCTGAACTAAAGCTCACCAGCGGCGGTCTCCTCCTAGCTACCTAACCTACTGGCTTTAACATGTCATTTCTTTTGCCAGTCACCCAGGTAGACCTCCCACAATGGATCCCCAACTCTGGGACTTTACCCACATGCCTACTGTTAAACATGCCAAGTACTTCTCAGGATGAGTGGAAGCATTCCCCACCACCAGCAAAAGGGATCGGACAGTCTCTGACCTCCTCCTCCGTGAGATCATCCATTAATTTGGAATCCCCACCTCCCTCCGATTAGACAATGGTCCCAGACACCTCCCAAGTTTCTCAAGCCCTTTCTAAAGCCCTCAACATCCCTTGGTATTTTCATACTCCGTACAAGCCCCAATACAGAGGAAAGACAGAATGGACTAACTGCTCCTTAAAAACTACCCTTGGTTAAACTGTCACAGGAACTTCACCTAGATTGAGTAAAATGCCTAATCCTGGCTCTTTTCAGGCTACAGGCTTTCCCCAAGTGACCTCATCTCATCTTACTCTTGGAGCTATGTATGGACCAGTTCTGACTCGAGCCCTTCACCCAAACCCTCTGCTCTCCATGATCACCACTCGTTCTCTTACTCTGTCATCTCTGCTCCCTTCTATGGAACTTCGCTGACCACCATCTGCCATGGCCACACACTAACTCCTGTCCACTCCCTATCAACATTGGAGATCAGGTCCTTCTCTCCCCTCCAGACCATCACCTCTCACCTCTCTCCCCTAAATGACAGGACCACGTCAAACGTAATTCTTATGAACCCCCACAGAAGGACTCTTATTGGATTCACCTGTCTTACCCCTTTACCTCAAAATAACTCTTTTTTTTTTTTTTTTTTTGAGACAGGGTTTCTCTGTGTAGCCCTAGCTGTCCTGGGGCTCACTCTGTAGACCAGCTGGCCTCGAACTCAGAAATCCGCCTGTCTCTGCCTCCCAAGTGCTGGGATTAAAGGCGTGCGCCACCATGCCCAGCAAAATAACTCTTCTAACACATAAATCCCAACAGGACCCTGCTCCCTTAAGCCTCAGAAGACCCTGAGGCCAACTACCTTGTCCCCAGTTCCAGAAGAATGAGGCTCCACTCTGGCAGTTGTGCTCTACCCTACTGTATTATACATGGGTTTCTCCTCCTCCCCCTCTGTTTGTTTCTGTCCAGGGTAACCTTTATGTACAGAGATTGAATGTTTGAGAAATCCTCACTTATGACAAACAGTCTCCAAATAGGATCAGAGAATTGCTCTATAGCCGGATGCTAGGAGCCAATCAGAATTCTTATCACCACTCCTATGCTCACCATTCCTTCTAAATATTATGATCTTTTAGTTTGTTTCCTTTTCGACCAGTCAAAGAATTATTTTAAGGAATGGCCAAACAGATATGGGGGCTGCCCATATTGGTCTTGCCAATTACACATGTCGACATCACAGACCAATCACTTCTTCTATCTGCTGTGCCAGACCCTCTTCTTCTATATCCAGGACCTATGTAGTCTTAGGTAGGAAATGGACATTGATGGTAAACCTTAAGACACCAACAAATCTGGGCTCCTGGTAAGCACAATTCATAGCCAATTCATAACCAGAGAAAATATGTCCCAATTATCCAACCTCTGGAGACAGAAGAAACAAGAGAAGTCATTGGACACTTCTCCAAGGTCACTACTTCTTTGACATCCCCTCTCCCAAATAGTACTAACCTGTCATTTTGCCTTCTGCTCCAGACTCTAATTTCGGCCTATCAGCTCTTTAATGTCACCCAATCTGGTCACTTTGGAGACTGCTGACTGTGCATGCCCCCTGGGACCAGCTCACAATTGCCACTTACAGCTTCTCCAGTGACCCTGTCAAATAGCCTTGCTTTGCCTTTCACCAATTGCCCTGACCCTGGTGTTGCCACAGTCCCCTACCTTTTCTACATTATCCTCTTTGGCATGGATGACTTTTAAGGCATCCAGGACATGTCCCAGAGGAACATTAAGTTCTCTAGATTGTAGCAAAACCATAACACTAGATACCTCGTCTCTACCACAATGCCCTACAGTCTAGAATATGTCGATTTTTTTGTGGTACTAAGGCATATCATCTTCTACCTGCCAGCTGGTCAGGAGTTTGTACACTAGTGTTTTTTTTCTTTTTTTTCTTTTTTTTGGTTTTTCGAGACAGGGTTTCTCTGTATAGCCCTGGCTGTCCTGGTACTCACTCTGTAGACCAGGCTGGCCTCGAACTCAGAAATCTGCCTGCCTGTGCCTCCCAAGTGCTGGGATTAAAGGCGTGTGCCACCGCCGCCTGGCTACACTAGTGTTTCTTTTTCCTAAATTAGAGGAGATACACACAGAGAAGCCCCTACCAATCCCAGTTGTGGACTCAATAGCTGTCCAGCATAACAAAAGGGTAATTCAAGCCCCTCCTGGCTGTTTCAGGAATATCCTCGGGTGTTGCTGCCAGAACAGCAGGACTGGCCACCTCCCTAACCTTATACCACCAGTCCTCTTTCCAATGCATCTAAGATCTTCAACAGGTGGCCCAAAGCATACTTACTCTCCAAGGACAGATAGATTCTCTGGCAGCAGTGGTACTTCAAAACTGATGGAGACATTTTTACAGCTGAAGAGAGTGGCCTTTGCCTTTTCCTCCAAAAAAATTGCTGCTTCAACTATCAACAAGTCGGATATAGAAAAAAAAACCCAAACAGACCTCCAGAAACATAAGTGCCTCTGATCCCGGGCCTTTGAAAACTCCAGATGGAAATGGATACTGCCCTTCCTGACCCCGCCTCTTCTCTTTTTTCTGCGTTTACTATTTGAACCCTGCTTCATCAATCTCTTCTCCACATTCCTCCAACGACAAATCCAAAAACCAAACCAAACCAAACCGTATCAAATAAAAATTCAACCCAATGATGAATCATCTCCTCAAATGTGTCCTGATGGTGAGGATCAGCTACAGCCTGAAACTGATGACTCCTGTGGACAGCAGGAAGCAGTTTAAGAGATCTGATGCTCCCATCCCCGCCCCGCCTCACTTTTAGTTCTCTTTATGATTTAAAAAAAGAGGAAGGTTAGCAATCAGGCACCTCCCCAGCCAGTGCAAAGGGACTCTGCAAAAATGTTTGCCATCAGGCACCTTCCTGAATACTGAGGGACTCAGCATAACAACAAGATGTGTCATCACCAGCTGAGGTGACACATTCCCATTGTAGGCCCTGTTACATGGCCTCCTGCGCATGCGCCTGGGCCTTCTTCTTGCCTCCTCCCAGAAG
>JADRCC010189801.1:1496-13922 GCA_019843855.1 Hylomyscus alleni
GATAGATAGATAGATAGATAGATAGATAGATAGATAGATAGATAGATAGGTAGGTAGGTAGGTAGATAGATGATAGATAGATTTTAGACAAATAGATAATGGATGGGGTAGAAGTATGTGTGTGTATGTGTGTATGTGTGTGTGTGTGTGAGTGTGTGTGCGTGTGTGTGTGTATGTATCCCTGTTTGAAAACAATATTGCAGGCCTCAATATTTGTTCCAGGTTCTTTGGAAACCATCATTCTACAAATATCTATTTTAAAATACATGACATTCTTCCATCATTCACCTTATGGTGCATTCTCACATCCTTCACTGGTATAAAACCTTGTTCATGACAAAAATTATGTCTTAAGTAATGCTAGCGAAATCAAACAGGTGATGATTGAGTCACCTTCTCCTCACTGGCTGCTGCTTTTTGTTGTCTTTCTATGACTTTTAAAACTTTTCTTATCTTTTTGTGTTCTGGTAATGCAAAATAATTTGGCAGGTTTTTTAAACTATTAAATGCTTCCTGTCTTGAAACTAAGGATGTAGTTTAGGACAAGAAAATAAAATGATGGAGACAAGAGAAAGAATATACATTCACTCTACATTTAACAGATTTATCTTTTCATAAAAGTCATGAATATTATTGGGCATCTTGCTTTACATTATACCTTTTGATTTTTTAAACACACTTATTATTCACTTTAAGAATTTTGTTTCTAGAAATAGTAAGGTTACCAAGAATTCCATATTTCCTTTGCTTCTCCTCACATAATCTTTCCAATGAGCATAGTACAATTTCTACTTTTTTTGAAATTTATTCTAAATGTGAAGAAAACATATGCTCAATATGGTTATTCTAAATAAAGTACTATTTGGTAGTGCATACTATGCCATGCATGCATTTTCTATACTCCTTTACTATTAGAGAACCTAAATGAAATGAAAACAGTGTTGTGAGCTATAATTCCAGGAACAGGACTCAAGTTGGAGATTTTAGTATCTATGAGTTCCCACAGTGTTAATTATTATCTCATTGGCTCATTACATTAAGGGTTATTATGGTTTACAATGACAACCTCAATTTCTATTTCTTTGTTTTATGGAAAGTAGATTTTTTTCTCATGCAATATATCCTGATTATACTTTCCCCTCTCATAAAATATATCCTGATTACATACCCCCTCTCTCTTCTCCTCCAAGTTTGACCCTATCAACCTTCCACAATCAACCTATTCCTTTCTTGTCTTTCATTTGAAAAGAACAGCCTTTTAAGATATAACTAAAGATGACAAAATGACATATAATAATATAAAACAAAACTCTCCTATTGAGAATGGACTAAGTAATCCAACAGGAATAAAAGAAACCCTAGAGCAGGCACAAGAATCAGAGACCAAAAATTTCACACACTCAGGAGTCCCATAAAAATGCCAAGTTGAAAACTAAATATGTATGTAGAAGACCTTGTCAAGACTCATCTTGGCCTGTGCTTGCTGTTTCAGTCTCTGTAAGTGCATATGAAGCTTTCTCAGTTGATTCAGAGGGCTTTGTTCTCCTGATGTCCCTTCCGCCCTCTGACTTGTACAATCTTTCTGCCTCCTCTTTCATGGGATTTCCTGAGCTCTGACAGGAAGGAACTGATAGAAAACTCCTATTTAAAGATGTGTGTTTCGGCCAGGTGGTGGTGGCGCACGCCTTTAATCCCAGCACTTGGAAGGCAGAGGCAGGCGGATTTCTGAGTTCAAGGCCAGCCTGGTCTACAGAGTGAGCTCCAGGACAGCCAGGACTATATGGAGAAACTCTGTCTCGAAACCTCCCGCCTCAATAAAAGAAAGATGTGTGTTTCAAGAAATTTTCTCTGTTTAATGTCTGTCCGCAGGCCTTTGCATTTGTTCCCATCTGCTCTAGGAGGAAGTTTCTCTGCTGATGAATGAACTGATCTATGAATATAGCAGAATAACATTAGGAGTCATTTAATTTAAATTATTTTAGGCCATTACTTTTTGGGTTTGTCTGAGGGCTCAAAGTTAACTAGTTTCTGGAAGATCCTTGATTTCTGCAGCTTCATTATATATTGCATTTATTAAAAGCCCCTACCACATACTTATCAATTGTTCATAAATACTTGGATCATTTTATTTAAGTTAAAAATTTTGACATATTTGCTTTCATTTGTGCACATTTTCAGAATATTTGTTACATTTTGTTGTAGAACGTATACATAAAAATGTATACATAAACATATGGTGATCTATTTCATTAGAATATATCATCTTTTCCACAGTATCAGAATATGAATCTTTCTCATTTTTAGAAATGAATAATTGTTCACAAATACAGTATCTGAAATGTAGTGATAGGGCCTGGATATAAGTAAGATTTCACCAAGGAGTCAACTTTGAGGACTTTTAACATGAATGTTGTACTCAGATACCTATTTCTTTGATGAAAATAAAGGTTATGTCTAGGTGAATATGTAGGAGTCTTAGAAAAAAATTGAGTCAAAGAGTTAGTTGAGTTGGTGATGGTGTATGCCTCCAAGATCAATGACTTGAGGTCTATCCCTATGAATCACAGGGTGAAAGAAACAATTGACACCAACTGCTATTCTCTGACCTCCACACGTGTTCACATACACACAAACACACACACAGACACACACACAGACACACACACACACATATTAATGGTCAATGTATTAAAAACCTTTTTCAAGATAAAAAATCCATAGAGTATATTCTTTATGAATTTTTTTCTGAATTTGAGTGCTCACTTAGCCTTTGTGCTTTATTTAACTTCCAATGGCTTATCAACTCTTTGAATGTTTATTTTGTTCTATAGGGATCTGGATCCTGTTAGAATATTCCAACTTTTTTCCTGAATTACATAGTTGTTCCACATGTTGTACATATCTTTACTGATTAATATTTAAATACCATCTATTCTCTTACATTTTTCTTCTTCCAGCTGGACATGACACTGGTGCTGAAGCTGAATGTACCCTTTGATGTGACTGAGAAAGAGTGTGCAGTAGATGTGTAAAAGTATTTAAAGAGGTGACTTTCATGTAGAACTTCACTGAATGCAGAAACACAACACCAAACTCAGCCCTATAAGGCTCAGGATCAATTTCTTTAACTATGTATAGACATTGAAGGCCTCAAATCTCATTACAACTTATCCTTCTCTCAAACATCTTCAAAAATACTTTGTAATATTTTATGACCATATTTTCTTTCAAACAAGCACAATATATTAATTATAGTCCTCTGCTGCACACAATTCCACCTGGAGCTGTCATTCATCCTGAATCAACCAAAAATACTTGAAAGCTGTCTCTCATACTTCCTCCCTTGCCCCAACAATTTCATACATAATTCATGAATAATTCTACAATACTTTTTAAATGAGGGAATGCATTCATGATCAATCATAGAGTAATGAATGCAGTCACATCAAGCAGAAATTTGCTGTTCCATCTATATAGCACATCTATTGGAACTTCAATTTGCTACAAGTCTGGATATTCTTGAAGGTTGTCAAATAATAATTGACATTGACTTCCAGTGAAACTCTGCTAGACTATAATTAATGTACACCTTTGAAATACTACATCATTTTGCCTCTCCAGTATAAAGTTTATTATAGATTGGGTGCAATATCATAGATAGTGAAAAATATAACCACATGAGAACATAATATTATAGACTAGGGGACATGTTGAAGGAAGGAGAGACAACTGTTGGATAAAAATTACTTGTAAGATTTTTGTGTCTTTCTTGTTTTCTTCCATGTTTTTGTTACTGAAAATAGAATGTGAAAGCTCTAGCATAGCTGAATTTCTATGCAAGTTCAGTTTGTTAATGTCAATGAGCTGCAATTGCTCAAAGTTAGAATCTGGAACAGAAAAGCCAGTGAATGAATTTTACCTAGGTGGCATTCATTTGGCATGTTTGGAGATTATGAAATCACAGAAGACAAGGTTATCCAGAAATAATATTTTATATGATTAACCAACAATAAAGCTTTTATACTTTATTTCAAAAATAACATGTTTTCTTTGAAAATTTGTGGAATAAGTTCTCATTCTGTATGAGAGAAACAAATTAGTTTCAATGTGTCTCAGACTCATTTAATCATAGGTCAATGGGAAGTCCCCTTTAAATCTGTTAACAAAATTATTTTTATAAGTTTCTTTTTCTAAAATGTATTGACATGGATTTTTTTTTAGATAAATACTGAGTGAAATTTAAAACCAAATAAGCAGTTGGTTCCTAGGGCAGAATTTTGAGACTTTCCAAGAAATCATCTGTTTGCTATCTAATTCTCTTACTAATATTCCCTCTCACAATGCACACTCCCACCTTCCCGGCTTCTATACAGATTAATGGGAGTTCTCTGTAGAAGAGATACATGGGGGGTAGGTAGAAAGCTGAGGTAGAACAGGGCTAGTGATGAGCAATCAGAAGTTCTACATAATTAAATGACAGTTTGCTGGTGTTAGTGGAGAGCATTTCAGATGATTGTGATGGACATTAGAGGCCTTGATGGGATTCTAGTGGGCTGTGACAGTGTGTTTACAGAAAGTGTGAGAAGTTTCTGGAGAAATGCCATTTTGTGTTGCTGCTATGATCACTTTGGTTAGTAGTCACTTTTAATTTTCCTTTCAAGTGGTAATTTTGGATATGAGTTTGCTTTGCAATCATGTCAGTTTTCTAGGGTGATTTACTTAAGTCTGAAGAATCATAAGGAACATTATAATAGTTACTAGAAATACTTACTGGTTTTTGAATATCAATTGTCAATGACTTTTCCCTTTTTGTGCAAAAATATTTAAAAGGAAGCAAATTTAAGAGAGGAAGCCCTTGCTTAGCTTTGTTTCTGGTAATAAGGTTCAGTCTACCATGGCAATAACTTTATGGTGGCATGAAGTTCAAGGCAATTGATCATATGTGGTCATATTGTTTATTCTGACTGGAGTCAAGGTAATGAATGCTACTGATATAATTCCTTTTTCATTATTTAGTTCATGACCCCAGCCAATGGACAGTGCTACTCATGGTTAAGATGGATCCTTCCACTTAATTAACTCAATCTAGATAATGTCTCAGAAGCATTACCAGAATCCAATTTAAGCTATATAGCTTCTAACAGGCTTAAACCTAAAATTACTTAGGAGACAAGCCTCATGTCCTACCAAATAGAGTCAATATTAATCATCATCAGAGCTTAACATAAAACTTTTATTAAATGCCAGTATTTCAGACTACATTAGTAACAAGTAATGATAGATGAGCTAATTACACACAATGGGCAATGTTAAAACTCATATTTATTCTCTACTCATGTAAAATTGAATCAGTCTAAATCAGTCTAATCAGTCTATGGCCTAAAGATTGACCTTAGGATTTCTAAAAAGACCACACACTTCAGAAATAGTGCTCAGAGGAACTAAAATGGAATTGACCTGAAAGCTTTCTACCTGAACACTATCCTGCATAGTGTCAGAGGGTGATAAACAAGTTATCAAGAGAAAAAAGCAATTGCAATTTTTACCAACCATGAAGCCTATGAATTGTAAGCATAGCCAGTCTGGCAGGAAGGTGCAATAGTGGCACTTTTATCTTTGGAGCAAGCAGCATGTGTCTCATTGCACTTCAGGTTGGTTCAGTTGAGGTTCCTTCTTCTAAGTTGAACATTGTTGTGTCAAGCTTTAAAAAAATAGGCAGCATAATTTATCTCCTGTCAATGTAGCCCACAGATAGTTCATTATTAAACCTTTCTTCCTTATCCTCAATATCTCATCTTAATATTACAATGCAATATCTGGTATAACTTTAAGAGTCTCACTGTCATTTAAAAGTTTAAACATTTTAAAGTTGCATTCTCTTTAAAATATCCAAGCAACTCTTTAGAAGTTTAAAGTCTCTCAACTTGGTGCTCCTTAAAACCAAACCAAACCAAACCAAATCAAACCAAACCAAAACAAAACAAAACAAAACAAAACAAACCATAACAACAAACCAAACTGAATAGCTTTCTTATTCCTGAAGAGAAAAAGCAGAGCACAATCACAATCAGAGCAAAGCAAAACAAACTTTTAGCCATGTATATTTCTAGTATCTAATATTTGTGTTGCTTATGATCTTCTGGACAAAAAACATGCCTTGGGCAGTTCTACTGCTCTGACTCTGTCATCTTCAATACATGCAGCTTGTCTCATAGGTTCAGCCAGCCTCTGACATGTACCTTCCATGGCTCTTGGCCATTGTTCTACAGTCCTAGCATTTCTGTTATTTTTATGCCCTCAGTATAACTGAGACTACTCTTTGCCAGTTTCAGTCTTCAGCTTCTCTCAGGTACCCCTCCAGTCATACATTTTCTATGTTCACAAAACCAGTACCAGCTTAAAACTTACACATTGCCAACTCAGCTGCCAGTATGAGATACAGCTTTGACTCCTTCTGGTGCACAATTTATTTATACTGAACCTGAGGTTGATACTAGCCACAGTGGACTAGACTCTCCTACACACATGGATTAGAAAATGTCTGGCAGACTTGTCTACTAGCCAATCTGATACAGATTCCTTCTTCCCAAATGACTGAAGTTTGTGTCAATTTGACAAAAAAATAACCAGTACATTCATCTCTAATGTATTTGAATAATTTTATATAAAATATTAAGTTTTAATAAATAACTGATTTGATTAAATAAAGTGATTAGAATATAAACTGTAATTAATGTAAATATAGGTGTTTTATATGGGTATATGCATATACACATATATTCAGATATTTATATGCATATATATGTAAAGAAAGTCAATATGTAACAATATCTACAACTCTGAACATTAACAATTCACTTTCAAAATATCATTATAGGTTAATTTAAGTATATTTTAATCTTTTAAATGATTGTATGGTATTTTATTATATGACTGTCCAATATTATACTATTTGTACCTTTTTAGTGGACATTAGACTGAAGTAATTTCCATAATATCAGCATGTGGGGCAGTGTGGGGTAGTGGTCTGCTCAGGTAACTTAAGCTCAGTTGAGTATTTTGCTTTGAGCCTTGGAGCCCCTGTGGGCAATTTCTGCTTGCAGAGGGCAGAAGGTGCTTGGCAATAACTCCTGAGTCTTTGGTTCCTGTTTCAGTCACAACCCCTCATAGCTGTCCCTGCAGGAGATGTGTGCTCTATCAGGCAGACAATGCCCCAAGTTCTCAGCATTCTAGTTGGACCCTATACCCAGTCATCTGACCACAAGCCAGACATGTCACTCCCATACAATATAAGGAGCAGTTTGTCCCCTCCTCACTCTCTCGTTCTTTATCTCCTCTATTGCTCTCCTTCTCTCTTTCCTGCTTTTTTCCCTCTTCTCATGCCTTCTTGCTATCTTGCTTTCTTCCTCTCCTTTCTCTCTCTCTCTCCTTCCTCTCCTTTCCTTCTCTCTACTTACCAACCTACTTTCTCTTTTCTATAATAAAATATCTCATTCATACATTGCCTCCCTTTTGAACTAATGTGTGCCCCACCTGTAGGCCTCAACACCAAATAGAGAGAGCCATGGGTCTCAGCACTAGGCTCTGCTTTTGGTACAACATCAGCATACTTTTACATACTCAGGGATTTCTTTGACATCCAAAAGTGTGTGGATATAAATATGTGGCCTGTTTCTTCTTCTCTCTCTCTCTTTTATTTCTTTTTTCTTTTTATTTATTTATTTTAAACTCCAGATTTTATTCCTCTCTCAGTCTACTCCCATACCATATCCCATACCTCCTCCCTGCCCCCTCTCTCCACAAAATGTATCTTTCTACCACCCCCACCCCACCAGACCTCTAAACTCTCTGGGGCTTCTAGTCTCTTGAGGGTTAGATGCATCTTCTCTAAATAAATCCAGACAGCAATCTGCTGTCTATGTGTTGGGGGCCTCACAACAGCTGTTGCATGCTGCCTGGTTGGTGTTCCAGTTCTGTGAGATCTCAAAGATCCAGGTTAATTGAGACTGGTGCTCCTCCTACATGGTCACCCTCCTACATAGCTTCTTCCAACTTTCCCCTAATTTAAGCATGGGATCAGTAGCTTCTGTCCATTGATTGGTTGCAAATATCTGCATCTGACTCTTTCAGCTGCTTGTTGGGTCTTTCAGAGTGCAGTCACATTGGTTCATTTATGTGACTGCTCCATAGCCTCCGTAATGTCAGATCTTCAGGCCTCTCTTTGAGCCAGATCACACTTTTGGCCCATTGTTGGACCTCCTTTTCCTCAAGATCCTCTCCATTTCCATCCCTTCAGTTCTTTCAGAGGGGAACAATTAAGGGTCAGAGTTTTGACTGTGGCATGGCAACCCTTCCCTCACTTGGTGACCTGTCTTTCTGCTGAAGGTAGACCCTAAAAGTTCCCCCTTGCCAATGTAGGACATTTCACCTAAATTACCTCTTTGAGTCCTGAGAGTCTCTTATCTCCCAAGTCTCTAGTATATTGTAGAGGGTCCTCCCAACATCCTACCTCCTGAGGTTGCATGTTTCCATTCTTTCTGCTGGCTCTCAGAGATTTCAGTCCTTTTTTCCCACCCAATACCCAATCATGTTCCCCTGTCTACCCTATCCTCTTTCCCTCCCAGGTACATCCTTCCCCCCTTGTGGTTGCTTTCTTCTTCCTCCCAAGTGGCATCTTCTCTAGGTAACCACCAAAAAGCCAAACAACCCAATCAAAAAATGGGGTATAGAATTAAACCAAGAATTCACTACAGAGGGATCTCAAATGGCTGAGAAACATTTCAAGAGATGTTCAAAGTCCTTAGTGATCAGAGAAATGCAAATCAAAATGACCTGATATTCTACCTTACACCAGTCAGAATGGCTAAGATCAAAACCTTCGGTGACAACACATGTTGGCAAAGACAGGGAGAAAGAGGAACATTCCTCCATTGCTGGTGAGATTGCAAACTGGTACAACCACTCTGGAAATCAATCTAGAGGTTCCTCAGAAAATTAGAAATAGGTCTACCTGAAGACACAGCAATAGCACTCTTGGGAATATACCTAAAGGATGCCCCACCATGCCATGGGGGCACAGGTCCCACTTTGTTCATAGCCGCCTTGTTTGTGAAAGTCAGAAGCTAGAAACAACCCAGATGTCCCAAGACAGAAGAATGGATACAGAAAATGTGGTTCACTTATACAATGGCATACTACTCAGCTATCAAGAACAAAGACATCCTGAGTTTTGCAGCAAATGGATGAAAACAGAAAATATCATCCTGAATGAGGTAACTCAGACCCCAAAGGACATGCATGGTATGTTCCTACTAATAAGTAGATATTAGCCAAAACAAGCAAACAAACAACAAAGTGTCAAATACCCAAGATATAGCCCACAGAACTAAAAAAGGTGGCCTATTTTTTTTAACAAAGTTTTTGTGTCAATTTAGACATCTATGGTTACATTTGAAGATGCCTGCCTCCTCTACTATAATATTGCTTCTCTAAGGCAAAGTCTTGGTATAATTTTTCACTACTCTTTTGTCCAGTTACTTAGAAAACACTTGAGTTCCTTCCATTACTACTCGTGGCTCTCTACAGTCAGCCCCACCTCCTGTCAGTTACAATGTGTGCCTTTTGTGTTCTGCAGCCACACTTTTGTTCCTCCTCATTTCATAGTTTGATTGTTATTACTTCATGTTGTGGCTTTTGCTTGGGGAGAAGTTTGCTCCATTTGTCATACAAAATTCTATGTGTTTCTTATTTTGAATTGGATATTTTATTTACATTTCAAGTGTTATTCCCTTTCCCAATTTTTACCTCTGCAAACCCCTAATTCATCCCCTTTTATCCTGCTTCTATGAGAGTTCTCTCCTACCTACCCACCCACTGCAGCCTCACTGCCCTAGCATTTGCCTACCCTGGGGCATCAAGCCTTCCTGTGCTCAATCAGCTGATTGGCAGTGAGCATCTGCATCTATATTGGTCAGGATCTGGAATAGACTCTCAGGAGACAGCTGTATCAGGCTCCTGTCAGCAAGCATTTCTTGACATCCACAATAGTGTCTGAGTTTGGTGTCTGCATGTGGGATGGATCCCCAGGTGGGGCAGCCTCTGGATGGCCTTTCTATAAGCCAACATTAAATATTAATTTTCAAATAAAACTCCTCTTGTGTTGACTAAGCTACAGTATACTGCTCTACAAAAATGTTCACACTTTTACATCTACACTGTGTTGTAGGATTATTTCTATTGCCTGTTTTCTGCTCTGACATGTAATGTACCAATGACTAGCAAGCATATTTTTTTCTGAATCCCTAAGAAGCTCCAGTTTCCAGCACAACTCCTCACATAAAGTGTTTACTTCTTCTGTCTTTCTTGTAACAATTCTTAGGATCTGAAATAACAGTAGATATTGTTTCATCTGTGTGTTGTGTTTGTATAACTTGTTCTGACACCTCTCTACCCATCCCCAATGTTTGGTATCTCTTAGTTCATTTCAAACAACTTGTTTTAAAGTCAGGGTGTCTAGTTTTTACCAACAAACAAGACTAGGAATACAGTAGATCCACAGTAGTTTTCCAAGGACTAATAAAGCTTCTACTCTGTTTGTTGAACATATAAAGTAACATACTTCAGGTTTAAAAACAAACAAACAAAAACTATACTTTCCAACATTGATACATTTTATACAAATCTGTATACCATGCTTATCTTCTCAAAACAAATAGGAGGCGAACCCATAAAGGTAGTAATCTAGGTTATCACAGATTCTTGGAAATATTCTAGTAGAGTGATCGTAGAATGGACTCTCAGGGGAAGGCTAGAGACCAGATTTATAGATGTAACTAGTGGAGTTCCAACATGGTGCCACTCTATGTCACTCAAATAACCCAGGACTAATTATTTAGCCTAGTGGTCCAACAAGAGGGCCTAAATCACATTATCACATTGTTAGTGTGAGGATTAATGTGAGTAATATAAGTAAAGCACTTACAGTAGTGCTGAACATGGAGTAAGTGCTTGATAAATGCTTTTATTACTATATTAGTCTGAACTCCCAGCTAGAGTTATGTGTCTGTCTCTGTCTTTTGAAATGAACAATGAAACAGTGCATATAATTATGATAAGGGTAGATTTGGCTTCCTTAAAAATAAACTCACTGACAAGAATTGCTTTTGTAAAGGCCCTAGGTTATAACAATTTTCTTTTCTTTCTTTTATTTTTATTTTTTGGTTTTCTCCTCTTCTCTTTTAAATGCCTGTGATAGGGGTAAAATTATTCTATTTCATTGGAAGACTGAAGTATAGAAATATTAACTGGTTTGCTCAAGGTCATTACAAATGAATGGTGACTGGCAGTTAGAAATTATATGACTTCTCCATATGAGGCTCATCCTATTCAGATGTTATATTCATAGTTAACATTATAGAGCTAGAGACATAGACTCATCTCATATTCCTTGAAATACAGCAGTATGCAGATGGTGAGTGGAAAAGAAGGTTACAAGTCAAATGCTGTATCATCGACTTAAAGGCTATAAAACTGAAACATGATCTTCTGAATTACCCTACTTTTATCTGAGCCATGTTCTTTTTCATTACTCACACTTTGCCTTGTGGAACAGGCATATTCTAGTTAGAAATTATTTCTTTCAATTTCAAAATAAACTTATCAACTACATATAATAAAAGAATCACCTTGGCAACTTCAAAAATAATAAAATGTGCTATTACAAAAGGTGAAGTTTTACACTAGTGACAATTTATAGTAAAACATTAAATCCATATTTATTGCATGAAAAGTGAAATGGGCCACATTTATTCCCACTACTTTATAGTCAGCCATACACCACTCCATTAAAGGAGAAAAAATGCAATAAATGACAGACATATACAAATATATATTTTCCTAGAGCTATTTTAAGAACTGAGAGCAAGAAAAGCTTCTTTTGCTGAAATTGCAGATTGGTGTTGCACAAGTTGAAACTGAGTAGTTGCTTAGAAGAAACAACACTGTTGACTTTATCTAACGCCATAGAAGAGGAGCAATTCAAAAGAGCATGTGGGAAACAACAGACCATGGCATCTGGAAATAAATCACAACAGCTGAAGACTGACCAAAAGATGTTGACATTTCCATCAGAAGCAGGAAGTACCATGATCCCACTGTCACTGATAACAGTGAGGTCCATCTGATAAGGTATCACTATTGACCTAGAGGAAAAGAAGTAGCTTAAGGCAAACAGAAGTTTTAAAAGGGCATCATGGTCAATTAGGCTTTGATTAGTGGAGCTGTACAATCTGAGACGAAAGATATTTATGAGTATGAAACCGTGGGTCTCTGATTAACAGAAGATGCTACATGAAGTGGCCTCAAGTACTAGTGAGTACACAAGAGACACAGGCTCTCTCTCTTTTTTTTTTTTTTTTTTTTTTTTTT
>JADRCC010189818.1:2460-17783 GCA_019843855.1 Hylomyscus alleni
AGTACTTACTATGTTTCATCTGGGCTGCTCTTAACTCCAATTGGCCAGCCCTCGGGGCCATGCTTTCTTGACTCCTAACTCATGTCTCTCTCTTCCTCCTCACCTCCTCCTCCCTCTCATCATGATCTCCTCCAACCCCAGGCCAGGAACACCAAGCCCCACCTATCTGCCCAGCTATAGGCTGTAGGCATTTTTCTTTACAAATCAGAAATAACATGGGGACAAGGTCATAGAATCAGTCACTTGGGTCTGCATGCAGACTCTCTATGGGGCAAGCAGGTCTTGGGGGCCTGCACTTAGCATTATAATATGTAGCAATATACAATATTCCAATGTGTAGCAGAAGACCAGGCCTCAACAGTTTGTGGCTGGGTTGGCGCTTACCTTTCCACTCTGGTAGCTCACATTGAGAAGTCAGGTGTTTACTACTATTCTTGCCTTTCTGTGTGATTGGATCTTTTCCTTTCTGTGCAGTTAGTGTTTTGATTATAATGTGTCATTGACATCTCTTTTCTGGTTCCACCTGGTGTTCTGTAGGCTTCTTGTACCTTGATAGGAAATCTCTTTCTTTAGGGAAATTTTGTTCTATAATTTTGATAATATTTTCCGAGCCTTTTACCTCAGTTTTTTTTCCTTCTTCCTCTATATTTATTATTCACAGGTTTGGTATTTTCATAGTGGTCCAGATTTCCTGGATTTCTTTTCTTTTTTTTTTTAGATTTAACGTTTTATTTGACTGAGCTATCCATTTCTTCAGCATTTTCTTCAAGACCTGCAGTTCTCTCTCATGTTTTTTACCCTGTTGCCAAGGGTTCCCTCTGAATTCTTTGATATCCTGAGCTTTTTACTTCCCGTTTGTTATAGTTTGGGGACTCTGGGTGTTTCAGTTTCTTTGTTAAATTCTGCTGTTATGCTGTGAATTGTTTTCATTATTCCAGTCAGCTGTTTATGTTTTCAGTCTTCATTAAGGAATAGATTCATTTCATCTTTAAGGCTCTTGAACATATTCATAGTGGCTGTTTTGGAGTTCTTGTCCTATGCTTCAGCTAAATTGCTTTTTTCAGGCTCTGTTGCAATAGGGTCGTTGGCTTCTGGAGGATAGATATTATCTTGGCTCTTCATATTTGTGTTTTGTGCTGGGATCTAGGTATCTGAAGTTAAGATGCTTGAAGTGTTTGTTGTGTGACTGTCTGGTATTCTCTTTGTTGGGGTGTGTTTTGTTCTTTGGTTGCCACTGCCACTTAGAGTCACAGAGTATGGTGACTGGGGGTCCCTGGTAGAGAGAGTTCCTGTGTGTCAGTGGGTATCACAAAAGAATGGAGCTAAGAGAAGGAGAGCAGGAGGGAGCAGGGTCTGCGCCAAGAGGTAGAGTCCCCAGGAGATGAAGGTGAGGTGGGAGGAGGGGCTCCTATTGACAGGTTACAGCAAGCCTAAGAGTAAGTCTGGAAAAACAGGACTAGAGGACAGGAAGGGTAACAAGGGGAGCTGTGAGTGAGTCACAGCCCAGGGTGGCCACTGGGGGCCCCTTGTGGTGAGAGTGGTTCTGTGGGCTGGCTGGTGTCAGAGAGGAATGGAGAGAGGCTGCAGGAAGAAACCTCCCCGTCTCCTCACTAAGGTGTCTTTCTCTCACATACTTTATTCAGGGAACTTGTAGAAGTTTCTGATTTCCCTCTTTCAGCGTGTTTATTTGTCATGTTCTATCCATAAAATCCAGGCGTCATCAGACCTGCTGGTCCTTTGCAGTCAGACACTAGAATGTGCTGACCCTGGGGAGCAGCTGAGATAAGAACTGCTGTTCTCATGACCACTTGCCTATCCCTGTGCCAGAGGTCTGAGTGTGTATCTGCCTTTGCCTTTAGACATGGACAGCCAGACCCGCCACATGGCCCTCAGCAGCTTTTTTGTGGAAGTCCTAATGATGATGAACAATGCAGCTGTTCCAACAGCAGAATTCCTTGGTGTCAGTATTCGGACCTGGATTGGCCGGAGAGTGCATGGGTTGGTGGTGCTGCCTCTTTTAACAGCAGCCTGCCAAAGCCTGGCATCGGTCCGCCACATGGCGGAGACCACAGAAGCCTGCATCACAGCCTACTTCAAGGAAAGTAAGAGGACGTCATCTTCTGCTCTCATTACATTGGCCGCTTCTAGGAATTCAAATCCTGTTGTCAGGGACAGCTTTTCACTTCCAAAAGAGACAAGATACTGTTATAATTCCTTCTGTCGGGAATTCCTCACATCTACACATGTATACATACACACATACATATACATATGTGTACATATACATACACATGCATAGACACATACAAACACACACCATACATACATGCACACATACATATACACACACACACATATATATATATTATATTTGTGATAGAAGTAGATTTTTTTCTATAAAGAGCTAGTCAACATCAGAACATGTGGCCCATGTCTTTTGGGTTCTATTATATGTTTCAAGAGAGAAAAATTCTAATTTTTTTTTTTTTACATTTTCTGAGTATCAGACCAACCCTACTATGATAGCAAAGTCTGTTTTTAAAACAAATGCCATAAATCAGAATTCATATAATAATGATAGTAATCTCTTTTTTTCTCACCACTTTTGGTGGAAGGGATTTTCATAGAGATGTTTTTATTTCTTCTTGCTAAGCTTTTTAGTAAGATTTACTTATTCATATTTTCTATGTATTAGTGTTTTACCTGCATGTCTGTGCCTGGTGCCACATAGGCCAGAAGAGGGCACTGGATCGCTTGGAGCTAGAATTACAGATAATTGTGAGCTGCCCAGTGGGTGCTGGGAATTGAACCCAGATCCTCTCGAAGAGCAGGCAGTGTTCTTAACCACTGAGCCATCTTACCAGGCCTCTTGTCATACTTTTAAAGATCTTATAAAAGGTTCACTTTTTCCTGACTATTTCCTGCCTCCAGACTCTGGAGATGGTGATTAAGGGCTGTTCAGAACAGCCCTTCTCAATCTGATATTCAGATGTAAATACAGATCAGTGAGGTTCCAGGATGTGCCCATAACTGGCTGTCTGCCCTGCCTACTGTGGAGGAGCTCCATACGTCACTGTGCTTCTACCTTCACTCTTCCCAAAGGCTGAGAACCTTCAGGAATCAAATTCATTTGTGTTACTAAAATCAAGATGGTTTCCACTAGAATATGAGAAATGCCTGTGAGAGGTTGGATTTATTTGTTAGAACAGTCTAAGCATTGATTAAAGTTTAAAACTCTGGTGCTCTGTAGATGCTAATGGTCACCATATAATGAGAAAGGTGGTTCAGAGATACACAGTCCTGATTTCCAAATTTTTGTGACCCTTCTCTAATAGAGTAGCATCTGGCTTTCTGGTTGAAGCTTCACCTCGAACTTTTCTGGCCTCTAGGCACACTCTGAGAAACGATGTCTTACATGAGGCCAATGCGGAAACAGTCATTAGGATTCTTGTGGATATGAGTGGATCTTGATATTTCCTCTTGGTGTTCTTTTCTTAGGCTCCCTCGATCAGAATTTAGGATGGGGCCCCATTCTGGTGTCCCTTCAAGTTCCCGAGCTCACCATGCAAGAGTTTCTGGAGGAGTGTTTAGCCCTTGGTAGTTGTTTGACTCTCTATGTCTACCTGCTTCAGTGTCTGAACAGTGAGCAGACTGTGAAGAACGAGATGAGCATGCTCATCACCCTCAGCAAGTGGCTGGAGCGGGTGGACCCGAGGTGTGTGCACTGCTGCTCCCAACTACCAGTTACACTAGGCACAGAACCCAGGGATGTATGCGGGTCAGACGGGCCTTTCAGGGGCAGTAGCAGGTGCTTGGGAAAGACTCAGAGCTTGCTGAGCTAATTTTTTGAGCAGATTTTTTTTAAATCTCCTCACACAAGTATTTTAAGGGACCAGCCTTCAGTGTTCTTATAAGTAAAGGCTCAAGAGACAGAGGCTGTGTAGCCCAGTGTCTGGCCTGCAAACGTTGGGTCAGTGGTAGCTCTGACAGCACTGTTGCTTTATTAACATTTTGCTAACATATTAGGCTTGGTTTCATTTTTTTTTAAATTGTAATTTCTTAAATTTTGTTTTCATGTACTTTGTATGTGTGTGTGTGTATACACTTGTGGGTCCATATGAACCATGGTGTGTCTGTGTAGCGGCAGGACAATTTGTGTGTCCTCTGCTTCCACAGTGTGGGTCCTGAGGCTCAAGCTCAAGTTGTCAGGCAAGCATTCCCTTGGCCCTAGTGTATGGTTTAGAGCAATGTCTCTCTTCTTTAAAACTCAAATGTAAGTTTTTGTTAAATGAATGGGAAAATTCTTACATTTCATTTTCTCTGACTTCCCCACTCCCACCTCCCCTCCTCCTCAGCTCTGCACAGGAAGAGGCAAAGCTGTTTCTGTGGTGGCATCAAGTCCTGCAGCTGTCTCTGGTTCAGTTGGAGCAGAACGAGCCAGTCCTGACAGAATCAGTCATCCGGATCCTACTCATGCTGCAGAGCAGGCAGAGCCTCCTGGCTGAGGAGCGGCTCAGCTCAGGAATTCTGGGGGCAATTGGATTGGGCCGGAAATCACCCTTGTCCAACAGGTGAGGAAGCTCCTGCTCTGTTCTCTGTGGGCCTCAGACAGCAGCTGCCTCTGATAGAGGTGCAGTGCTAGAGTGGGGTAGGACATGGGGTTTGTGCTTTAAAATGCTCACCTTAGTAGTCTCTCTCCTCTGACCTTTTGTTAACATCCAAGATTCCGAGTGGTTGCCCGAAGCATGGCTGCTTTCCTGTCAGTTCAGGTGCCTGCAGAAGACCAGATTCGTCTGAAACCCAGCTCTGAATTACATCTGACTCCAAAAGCTCAGCAGGTCAGTAACAAACCCTTGAAGTTGGAGGTTTCCTGGTGTACCCCTTAGAAGGGAGTGGCAGCTCTAACCTGTACCCTCCAGGCCTGGGGCGCTGCACTAGCACTGGGCTGGTTCCCTTGGTGTGTTCAGCTCATATCTTAAACTGAGTTTTCTAGGTACAAGGCTAGAGCAGTGAAGAGGCAGGCAGGGCCAGGGCAAGCTGCTCTAGGGTGTGGTGCTGGAGGGTTGTGGTGAGCGAGCTTCTCGATGCAGGACTGGCACTGCACAGAAGACGGCTCACTCGACAGGAATGACAGGTGGCTGACTTCCATGGAACCAAAGCAGAAGTCCTGTCCCACGGGACTGCAGAGTGACCGCTGCAGACTGGGGGCCTGACTAACCAGCCAGTGGAAGCTATGAGAAGTTAGAGTAGACACTGAACACATGGCTGCCTACGGGCCCCTGGTCTGCTTCCTGTAACTTGTGTTCACCTCATTACCTGGCTGACGGCGTGGAGAGCCATCCTTGAAACAGTGAGAGTGGTTGCTGTCCTTGAGGGACTGCTCATGTTGGGCTCTTAACATTAGCAGTTAAGTCTACTCACTTCATCCTCCAGACAGCCCCGAGCATAGAGTGGAGATGAGGGAAAAGGGAGAGGGAGGGAGAGGGAGAGAAAGAGGAACAGAGACAGGGAGAGGGCGAGCGAGACAGGAGGAGGAAGAGAAGGAGAGAGAAAGAGAGGAGAGAGAGAGAGAGAAAGAGAGAGGGAGACAGAGGCGGAGTGCCAGGTGATCGTCTCAGTTCACACTGTAGTAGCATCAGGACTGGGGCTCACATGTCTGGTCTATCTCCAGGCTGCTCCCCATTTCCCACTCTGGAAGATGTCTGTATATGGCAAGAACTTGTGAAGATCAAAAGCTCGGTGTGGTGGCACTCACCTCTGATCCCAGCATTCTGGAGCAGAGGCCCGAGGATCTCTGAGGTCAAGGCTAGCCTGGTTGCCATAGTGTTTCAGGACAGCTAGGGCTACATAGAGAGACCCTGTGTCAAACCACTGTTGGAATTCCTGACATCTTTATGAGGCCTCAGAGCTGGGCAGGTGAGCCCTGTGTGGGCAGATGAGGAGTCAGTGAAATTCATCTATGGGGTATCTGAGGAGACCTCAGCTCCTCCGTGGCCCTAGGACCTGGAACATCAGGACTCTGCTGTGCTGTGGCTATCGGTCACGTAAGCCTCTCTTCTATTAGAGTTCAAATGCTGCTTCCTAACATGTCCTTGTGTACTTGCTATTTCAAGTGACTAATCTTGGGCCAGTTATTACAGTAGATCATTTAGGGGCTAAATTTATATTAAAAAAACCCTCAAAACCAAAAAAACCCAACAAGCAAACAAACCCCCCCAAAAAAAAACCAGAAATGGGGGAAATATCCTATTTTAAAAAGTTTTTCAGCCCTAAGTTGAAAAACTTAGGTGCTAGAGGTTCTCAAAGCTGGAAGGAGAGGAGGTGGGGAGCGTCGTCTGAATCCCACAGGTGACTGGGTTTGGCCAAACACAGTTCCCACCTCCTCGGATCACTGCTCGCAAGCTTGTGTTTCTCCATGTACTGTTTGTCTTTGTTCTACAATGAGAGAAGGGAAAAGAGGAAGTTACACAGTTAGGCGAGGGTTGTGGGAACATGTCTCCCTGGGTCTGCTCTGTCTGTGGGGACTTGGCTTGGGCGTGTTGCTGGCCAACTTGGCCACCTTACCATTTGCCCCCAGCAGTACTTAGCAGCTGTTGTGTTTAGGATCTCCCTCACTTTGTTTCCTGTGATGGTGTGTAACATAAGAACAAACCCAGCAGCCAGGTGCACTCTTCCCTAGTGAGATGCAGCCGGTGCCTCTGAGGAGAGAGAGAATTGGTATCTGGTGGGGAAAAGCCCACTGATGGGCCCAGGGCGGACAGGAAGGAACACTAGCCTGGCGGTGCAGTGGCTCTTGGCAAGGAAAGGCTGGGAAATAATAGCACACAAGAGAGAAGGCTTTGGAGGTCAGAGACGGTGCATGCAGCCTCTTCCAACACCTCCTGGTTGTGCTACCCAAAGCCTGCCTCCTGGACTGCTTCCTTCTCTCCAGGCTCCCAGGGAACGACAGTGACAGTGACGGTGTCGTGTGGCTGTCAGGTGGTATGCGTTCCTAGAATAAATGCCTCATCATTCGTATCTTCTAGGTGCTGACGGCTCTTGAGTCCATGACGCTGAGTAAGCAGTATGTGGAGTATCAGGACCAGATACTGCATGCTGTCCAGTTTATAAGGCATCCTGGCCACTGCCTTCAGAACGGGAAAAGCTTCCTGGCCCTTCTTGTTAACCGTCTCTATCCAGAAGTGCATTATCTGGACAACATCCGGTAGTGGCTGAAAGCCTAGGAGCACCGTGTTGCCCTGTGTTTACATTAGCTGTGCTGCTGTGCATGTACCTTTGCTCAGTTTCTCCACAGAGCTCGGTTCTGCCTGGAATCGCCTGAGGTGCAGTTGAAGCATCAGAGAGTTCTGGGTGTGTGCTTATCTCCTACTGTCCAGTGGCCATTTTAGTGAATGTTCTTCCACAAGTGCAACTAAGTTCCCCTGAGGACAGAACCACTCACATTTGGGGAATGTGCCAGACAGAGTTTTTGGTATGTCTACACTTCTGTCTCCCTGCTTTGTTTAAATGTCAAGACTCCTAATGCCACATCTGACCACTTTGGGAGGCGTGAAGAGCCCTCTTTTGGAACTCCATTGTATTCTTCCGATGTAAAAACTGTGCATTTCTGAAATGTGGAGAAACACACCAGCTTAAAAGTATTATGTTACTGCTCTTTGGAGATGCTACACTGGATTAATTCAGGAGTGGTGGTACACGCCTGTCCTCTGAGTACATCGATGGCTGAAGCGGGAGGATCACAAGGCAGTGTGAGGTGTGTATCAAGAGCAGCATCTCAACAAACAGAACAAAGAAGTGGAATTAAAGTGAGTCCTATGAAGACATGTCACTTAACTCTGACCACAGTGGACAGCACAGATGGTGACATATTCGCTGGAAGTAAGCTTGTCTAAAGTGATGTGATAGTGTACACTCTGCCAGCTGTGCTGTGCACAGGTGTGTCGTATTTGGTCCTTGTAGTGAGATCCTAGACAGCACTGACCACAGCCACCAGGGCACTGGAATCCTTTGGGTCTCCTCACTTACAACGTTTTATTGGCCCTGTCTATGTGGAATTCCCAGCTCCTGTCCTAAGTCAGGGCTTCTGCAGGCCCTGCTGTCAAGGGCACTGGGGACTTTGTACTTCTTCTTTAGGTAAATAAGGATGAAGCTCATGGACATGCTGGAACATATGTCCAGAGAGAAGGGGCCGGGTCATGGGAATTTGAGAAATTTGGTTTTTTGTGAGTAGCTCCGTGCTTTCTGTCATTGCTGAGTACCCATTACCTGTCTGACACGGTGCTCTGCTCCCTTCAGATCTCTTGCTCATGTTGCTTCCTGTAGACTTCCTAATTTGACATCTGTCAATATAGTCATACTTCTCAAAAATGGTCCCAGATGGGTTGTGCAGGTCCAGCTTAAACTATGTCTCTCTTTTTATGGGTTTAGGCCTAAAAATATCTGTGTAAAATCTATGAGTGCCACCAAGAGCCTTGATTAAAGATGGGATGTGCAGTTAGTGGGGTCCGTCCCCCGCATTTGGAAGCTTGCAGAACTTCTTATTGGACAGAACAAGTCTGTCTAGTAGACATGTCTTGGAACCCTGATAAAGGACGCCCTAGTCACTGTCTCGGCCTTCTTCCTCTCTGCTGCTCTCTGCTTCCCAGCTCAGTCCTCCTCACTCCAGAAGAAAACTGTAGAAGCTGGAGACAGTTGAACAAGCACCAGTGGGTCTGTGACCAGGAAACACTGTGTTTGTGTGCTTTCTCCAAGGAGAACCAAGTTACCAATATCCTAGAATGTGAAATGTTTGAGTCTAGTGTGTACAGTTTAGAGAATCAATTAATTTTGAAAGTTTATAATATTTGTAAATTTTATCTGTAAAAATATAAACAATAAAATCAACCTTTGATTATAACTGATGAATCTGAATTGAAGGCTAATGCAGATTTTTATGACTGATAATTTATTTGACTTTTAACTGGTCGATAAAAGTGCCACCTTTTTCATCCTTGCTTAACATCTGAGAATTGTTTGCCTCTGATTCTATGAAGCACTGGGCTAAGTCTTTAAAAATATGTAATAATTCAGAACAAAGAAGGCTGCCTGCAGACAGGCTAGCTGGCTGCTGAAAGAGAAACCCAGCATTGCTAGGAAAATAGTTCACTCTGAGAATGCAAGTCATGACATCAGAGACAATGATGGGCACTTGATGTCCTTGTCACCAAGCCAGGCTGTGGCTGAGCAGTGTGGAAGGTGGACAACACAGACTCCAGAGCCTCCTGCAGCTTCCCAGGAATAGATGAGAGTGTTGGCCTCAGTGGAAGGGCTTCTGCATCTCCAGGCATTGCCCGCCTCCTCAGAGTTCACACGTGGGGTGGAGAGGCCTTCCTTGCTCTACAGCCTTGCTGGAACAGGGTTCAGTGGGATGGTGGCTGTAAAGGCCCACCATACACATCTCTAAAGCCCTTGCACAGTTGACCTTGGCTCTAAACATGACTGTTGGGTGTCTTGCTGGTTAAGCATCTACCTTTCCTGTGTCTTTTGATTTTTGGTGTCAGTGAACGTGAAGTGTAGAATCTCCCTGTAATTAGCCAGCAGTCTTTCTCCTCCAAGGCCAGCCAGTCTAAGCTCTGGTGAGTTTAAGCTCTTTGTCTGAATCCAGTTGATGACACTGGTATTCAAAGGTATTTTCTAAAAACTATTTCTTCCAAAGCAGGAAGCCAATGTCTAGAATCACGGGCAGAGTCAAGGCACATATAAATACCTCGATTCCCTTAGTGGAGATCCTCAACCTCTCCCCACCTGGCCAGTGACTTGGAGTCCACCACCAGTCCAGCCTCGGCTATGCCAGGGCTCTCTGGTTCTGCGTATCTGAGCCAGAATGGTACCTGTTCTCTCTGTTACCTCAAGACCCATCTCCCACCTCCCCTGCCCCCACCCCTTAGTCCTCTCTGCTAAGTGGCCAGAGTCCTTAGTCATCTTTGAATGTGATGTCTGATAAAACTGCTTTTGGGGGCAAAGTGCCCAAGTCAGTCCACACTACTGTGCCAAGGGTTAGCAGCGCCAGGACTCCACTAAGACAAAGGAGATGCTGGGAACACACTCAGCTCTCACAGATGCAGGGAGAGCACATCCTTGCCCATTTCGTCCCTGGTGCTCTGTTGCCTTATCCTTGGCCCTGCCCTAGAGCTGTCACTTCCTTTGGGCCAGGCAGAGCGAATTGCTCTAACACACACTTGAGTGGCCTCGGTTCCCATTGTGCTCTCTAGTCGGCACGTTAACCTAGCATTGAGTTAAACCACGGGCCTCTTTAATAGTGGTCACTGCCCAAGACCAGTTTCACTGAGTATCTACTTGGTCAGCCCAGTGGTCAGGGTTACACCTGCTCTTTAGTTAGCTAAACTTCACAGCACATTTTAAGGTAATAGCTGATCATGTCGGGTGAGGCTCTTAGAGCTGGGGACACCTGTTATTCGCAGTCCCCTTCATGCTGCACAGCTTCCTGATTCCTCGTGAGGATAACCTGGAGAAAAGCATGCTGGTCCAATTTTACCAATGAAAGTGCCGATGTCAGTTATAACTTGTTTTTCAGTGTGACATGTAATACTGAAGAAAAATTTTCTTTCAGGGGTTTCAGATAATTTCTATCAGAGATTGGTATTGTGGCTTGTTCACCTCAGCTAGTGTGACTTTTACAAGCACGATTTTGCACTTGCTCTTGCCTTCTTGCTCCCTGTCCATCCTCTTGCCCCTTGCCCCCTCTCTCCACGTGCTCATGGCCGGCCTCTACTTCTCTACTCCTCTTCTCTGTCTGTCTCTCTCCCTCTCTCTGCCTTTCTCAGTCTCTACTACCCTCTCAACTCCCCTCCCCATGCCCTGAGTAAAAACTACTCTATACGAAACAAAACAAAACCCCACAATTTTATTTTGGTCATTAACTGTGCAATATTTACTTCTTCGTTGTTTAGTATTTTCCATGCTTGTACAAAGAACACTTTTTTTTTTTTATGATGGTGAGAAACTGGAAACTGTGAGAATTAGTTAAGTGAAATTCTGCAAATAAAGGACATTGTGATTTGCCCAAGCCGAGCCTGTCTTCATTGTTCACAGCAAGCTGCCTGGCAAGGCTTCTCATACATAAATCACATTAAGAGAGCTTTTAAGTTAGTTGATTTGTGATGGCTAAGTCTTTGTTTTGTTTTAATATTTCACCACAATGGTAAGACAGACCTCCAGTTTCAAAAAGAAAATTTCTAACTCAGTGTGTGTGTGAGCACGCTCTCGGGGGTAGGGGGTTGGGGGTGGCAGTTAGGAACTGGTGCGGACAGGAAACCATCAAATCAGAAGAACCTCCATAGTTGGAATATGTGTAAGGTGGCCTTGACCTGTGCAGGGAGGCCTTGGAAGCTTGGCAGAGGCCCCCAAGGTCTGTGATGAGCAGAAATGTTTGTGAGTGCTGAGAGGCAAGAGTGTCTGCCATGGAAATCTGCCTTCAGTTGGGGTGCTGCTGTTCCTCCTCAGCACCCAGAGTGGCGGACACAAAAGATACACCTGGAGTGGGCCAAGCTGTGGTTGGAGGATTGGCAGATTCCATGTAGGATTAACAGTGATTTGTGATTCTCCAATGACAGAGCCTCCTGGGTATGGGGCACAGCTCCCCACCTTTGTGTAGGACCAGTTTCATTTTCCAGAGAGAATCACAGGGCGTAAGGGTTGAAGAACCAGAAGGTTCCAGGTATGCACCACATTGGGAAGTGCAATCTTGAAAGCAGTTTGTCTTTGGGATCCTGCCCTTGACTCCTGGCCTACCAGAGGGGAGTTGAGTCCCAAATATGATGATGTCAACTACTGCTTGTGTCTCTCTCTGGTCCCTGCTTGCCAGTGGACAAGCTGAGCTTGCTCACAGGTTAGATTTGGGAGGACAGATATCCCATCTAGGTTTTGGGGACAGCTCAGAGGAGATGGTCACTGGCTGTTCCATGACTCTGCTTTCTGGAAACCAATCACAAGGCTGCTCTGTGTAGCTTAGTAGATTAATAATGGAGATGGCAGCTCTCCTTGGGCTCCTGCTGCCCATCACTGGAACCACCGCCCTGGGGTGTTCCCCTGAGGACTGCAGCTTTAGAGAAGGCTACTGCACATAAGTCAGTCAGCAAAGACCACCATTGTGATCAGAACCCAGCCCACCAGAGAGCAGACTCCGGCTGGCCTCAGAACCAACTGGGTTCTGGCTGTAAACAAACTAAAGGATACAATCTGAGGGAAATAGGGGACATGCAAATATGGATTGTAAGGTAGATTCACTAAATGTACCACACAGGACATGCGCACAAGTTCTTCAAGGTATTTAGGTTCCTGAAGTAGCATGAAGTGTGCTGTTTACTTGCAAATGGTTCAGCCAGATAGGCAGCAAGCAAACCGCAGCCTATGCGTGATGTTGCGTGGAGGTGGTGGGCACATTGATGTTTCTTTCTAGCTTTTTGTGTGTGTGTGTATGTGTGTGTTTAGGGAGGGTAGTTGAAAAAGATTTTTAAAAGCCTTGGAGTAATGTCTCCTGAAGATATTGCTAAAAGTTCTAGTCTCCTCCCTTCCCTGTGGGTCAGCAGGGCCAGCTAGTGCTCAGTATAGATATTTAAACAACTCCCTAGGCATCCTGACCCAGGCATCCCTTGGGTAGCACTAGGAAGGTGATGGATGAAAAGAGGCAACCCTGCTCAGCAGTACCAGGAGGCTAGCACCATACTCAGTGCCTTGAGTGCCAACTTCTGTAACTCTCACCCCTGCCAAGGCTGTAACAGGTCCCCAGACATGAGCACAGCTCCAGGATGAAAGTACCATTCAGGACATAAAACTCAGCACGTGGACAGTACTGCCTGCTCAAACAAAAACAAAGACCTAATCCGTTATTGTCCACGGTTGTGGGAAAGTCTCTAAATGTGCTAACCTTGCTTTTGAGCTTCTGTAGTTCTGCTTCTGGCTAATGTGTTGTTAACTGAAATATGTCAACCTAGAATATGGCTTCCATGTTTAACTATTCACCATGAGAATGGCTTGGGATGCCTAACACTCTGTATAGTCACTGGCTGGCTAATAGACTTTTTATTGGCTTAAACCCATGTCCTGGCCCACAGCAGGGCAGCACCCTCATCCAGGAGTGTTCTGCCCACTTTGGCCACACCCCGCCTCCTCCTCCATGCTCTAGAAACTAATAACTGCATCTATACCATGCCATCTCTGCTTGGGTTCTGTGTTGTAAATACCCTTTGTTCTTACCTTCGGTCTCTACTCTACCCATGGTCTCCCCCATCAGCGGAGCCAATCCATTACCATCTTCACCTATGCCCTCCCAGGAAGGCATGCCCTTCACAAGACTGGGTCAGCTTTATAAGTGTGCTTTTGGACTCACAGTGTATGTCTTGAGAGTTTCTGGAAGGGCTTACTGTGGGGTGTCAACCATTCTCAGTGTTCTCAAAAATTTCTTTTGTGTTCCTCACATACCATTTAGGGCTTGTTCTCTTGGGTGAACAGTAGGATGTCTCGGAGAGGATTCTTTTTACCTTCAGTCTAGCAACTCACATCAGTGATGGATTCCTGCAATCTGGATTCCTAGTTAACAACAGTGAATCTCCCTGCCAGTCAGCCACAGGAGTGGGGTGGGTGTGATGGCAATTCCTGGTTGCTAACTTGACTACATACGGTCTTAACAAAACCCAAGCGGCTGGGCACACTTGTGAGAGAGATTTTCTTAATTGAATCATTTGCAGTGGGCAGACCCACCCACTTTGGATCTGGATCTTTTGAGGCAGAAAGTTCTACCTTTGATCTGGGCCACATCTTCTGCTGGCAGCTTACAGAAAGACATGGAAGATGGATGCCTTCTCTCTCTACCTGCTTGCTTTTGCTTGCATGTCCATTCTTTCACTGCGGTAGAACCCACGTCTTCAGATTTTGATGTATACTGAAGACTACCTGCCTCATGGGCTGAACTAGTGGATTATTCAACTTTGCTTTGATAAACAGGCATTGTTGGACTAGCTGGATCGCAGCCTGTGAGCCTCCTCCTTTCTCTTTCCCCCTTTCCCTCCTCCCTCTTCAAATATTTATCCCATAAATTCTGTCCCTCTAGAGAACCCTGACTGACACAGTGCAAAACAAAGACCATTTTTGGCCACTATGATTTTAGGGCTTGTTGGTGCAGTACAGCCTAGCCCATCCTGATTGATACTGATGCCTTCTTCAGTTTCATAACCCTGAATACCAATTCTCAACACAACACAGTATGTAATCAGTAATTAATAGAATTTTCTTGGCTTTGAAAACAGCTCCAAAGGCCAATGACGTTCTAATCTACATCCTAACCACATCCCTATATTCTTCTTTGGTGATACGAGGCCCTTGACAGAGATGCTCTAATGCTCCCATCTACCAGCAGGTCCAGATGTCAACCCCTGTGCTTTCTTAACAGCTCTCAATGGATCCTGAGATAACTATGAATTGTCATCACCCTTGGCTGAAGCTCTAGTGTAGTGGGGGAGCCTAAAAACCAACTGCCCTCAATATACAGAAGCTGTCTCCCCAAACGCCATGGTCTCCTTAGCCTCCTGTCTCATGGCTTACTTGGTCCCAAGTACACCTCTCTCCTTTAATAGGACCGACAAATGCACACCAAATATAAACAGGGAATGCACCACTCTTGAAGTTAGCCTGGCTGGGCTTGGGCAAGTGGGGAGACATTGCCAGTCCTCCTGGAGTCCTCTTTTACATCCTAGGAGGGTATGCCCTCCCGAGAGAAGTCAGAGCCACAGGTGCCATAACCGCAGGCACCCAGGGCCCTTCAGGTCTCCCAGTTTTTGGCATATGGCTTTCAGATGCTTTGAGCCTATGGGTCTTCAGTCTCCTCCTCTCAGTGGGTCCCAGATTAAGGAAGCGTGGGTCTTCTGATATGATCACAAGTGGGCAGAGGGCTCAAACAGTCTGTGTGAGTGATCCCAGGAGTTAAGGGCTCCAAGTTTCTTGCTATAACATTTCCAGGGTTTGCTGCAGCTCTGATCAGTTTGCACAGCTCCAGCCTCACGTGGTTCTCTGGAGTGGTTTGTTCTGCAAAAGGTTGAGCAGTGCCACACCTACCTAAGAATTCAGCATGTCCAGAGGCCCACCTTTGAGCTAGAGTTGGAGTTTATGCAGTCCCTTCAGATCTTCTATTCCTTCAAGGAGAAGCTAAGCCACAGATAGGTGAAGGGAATGTCCTGGTCCACACTATAAGTCCATGACAGATCAGACTGGGCACTGCGAGTCCCATGACAGAGCAGACTGGGCACTGCAAGTCCATGACAGAGCAGACT
>JADRCC010189826.1:3990-14384 GCA_019843855.1 Hylomyscus alleni
ATAGCGCATATTAAGATCACTTCAGACCATTCGAGATTTGCTGCAAGGGCTTAAAGGACAAATATTTCAGGATTCAAATTCTAGACAAAAATAATCATGTGTCTAAATGAAGCAAACTGGCACTCACACAGTACTGAAAATGTAACTGCGTCGTCAGTTTTCTTATTGCTTCAAAACACTTGATCTTTTTCCCATTACTTTGGGGATCTCAGGCATCCAAAGCCAGCCTACTTTTGACAAGCAATTACCAGGGCAGATGGGAAAATAGCCACCCTACCTCAGGGTGAGTGCCCCCATTTTGTTTTACTTGAAACATCACTAGCCATGAGGAAAATAATTCTGCTTAAAAAGCTATCTGCATTTTCAAAAGCACCACCTTTCCCATAGCCCTGGAATGTTGATGTGTAACACTCCCAGCTGCCTTTAATGTTACCCGCTTGGTAAGGATTATTTATTTGGGCGAGTGACCAATAGAGTAGGACTAAATCATCTTGCTCTATTTAAGCAAAAACTAATGAAATTTTATTGGGCTCTTCTATGAACATGCAGTGCAGTCACAATTTTGGAACATGAACATAGGTTTATGCTACAGCATTAAGTGATTTTTGTGGTGCTGTGTTGACCTAGATAACATATCAAAAACATCATGTATTCTGTTGAAACACTCCCCTTACTAAAAAAAAAAATCTGTATATTAAAAGCCTCAAATGTATTTAAATTAGGAAATATCAAACAGTAATCATATGATAATGTATAAATGAATAATAGACTTAATGTGCATAAATTAAGCATTTGAGAAGGTCTATTCATTCATTTTGCCCAATGGCACAGACATTGTTGAATTCCCTGAAGCAGTCAATTATCAAACAAAACCCTCCTGATGAGGATGTTGGCTTCTAACAAACGAACTGTAAGACATCTGTCACATAGGATCTTCAAAGTCGTTCCTGAAACCCTTGAAGCAGTGCCATGAGGATGTGGTGCAAGAACCTTACAACTTTAGATGTAAAAAAAGAAAGAAAATATTTAAGCTGAAATTCTATTAATTGTTTCTGAGCATGTGCTGTATACTCCCAGAACGAAGAAGAACATGAACAGGGGGAAAAAAGACATAGTTTGGGGGCCATGTGTGGCTATCTAATAGCAAAGAGCAAGCAATCTCTTAACTGCCATTCCAGGCAGGCTATGGCAAATACAAGAACATGCCTGTGAGCACTGTGTAATGAGGACAATAGGAAAGGAAACATTGACACTTACCTGGAATAGATAAATTGGGTTAAAACATATTTCTGTTTTACCATCGCTGCTTTTGAAGGAACCCAACAGTTCATGGGATGGTTCGCCTATCATTTTGTGGTTACAATTTCAAATTTGACTTGCCAAATCCCAATTGTTGCAAACCTTTTTCCAGAGGCTTTTACTGAAGAGTTAAAACTCAAGGATTTTATAGGAGTAAGATTGTGGATTGTTTATTTTCCTGTCTTTTTATGGTTTACGCTTCCCCGGGAACTCTTACTGCTTAATTGGCTGATTAGGTAATAGTCTTGCTTTCACAAAACTTTGGCCTTTACACATGCAGGACCAGCAGCACTTGGGAACTTGTTAGATTGGTAAACTCTCTGGCCCCACATCAGATCTACCAAATCAGAAAGTCTGTGACATGCCCACAGAAGTCCAATCTTTTCTTCAACAAACCCTCTAGGGGATTAAGGTACACATCCTATCAAGTTTGAAAATCACTGGCCTATAGAAGAGAAAGCTTACCACAGAGGCATTAGGACTGACATCCCAGCTCAAAATTGCACCCCGAAGACCTTCCTATTTGTTATGGGGTAGCAGTGATTAATGGAAACACCATAAAGCCTTTCATACAACCACTCTGAGGTATTTATAGTCCAATAAGGCCCCAGAAGCAGTGTTTTACCCTGAATGACACAGTTTCCAACAGCAGAATTTATGCTATGATTATCCCCTGTATAAGATGTTATAAGAATGCTCAAAGTATAGCTCATTATGCAGTCTATTTTTGCCTCCTTGAAGACTTGAACAAACTGACAATCAATTCAGGAATTTATAGGGCAAAATTCAAACACTAGTGAGCAAGGAGTCACGTGGCGTCTCCCAGCCCAGGCCATCTCAATGACTATTTTTTGTACAGAATGTGCAGCCTATAGAAAAGACCTCAGTTCTACTGTTCCTGTGGAGAAAGTTGCCTAACCTGTCCACATGCTCCTTCCTCCCCAGCTGTAGAGGTCCTTGATTCTGAATGTTACCTTTCAAGGATTGCTGACGCTCATGTTAGCAACAAAAAGCAAAGAGCTGTAACTTCTCTGGCCCTAAGCCTCATTTTCCTTGTGAAAGATTTTAATCAGAAATACAATACAGTAAATTACATCTTCTCTCGACAATTTAGTTTTTGTCCTTGTTTTCCAAACCAACTTCTGCACTTGAGGTTAATGCTGTTGCCAGAGGTGTTGAATGAATATTGGAAAGTTGACAGAGAAGACAAAAGACAATAAATAAGGACAAAAGAGAATGGAGCCAAGGGTTGATTTGAAGGCTAGAGATAATTTGACTGTGCCATGAAAATAGCAAATACAAAATGAATTAGACCTTATGCATCAGAGTTGTCTAACAAGCAGCTTGTTAGTTAAATAAAGCTCTCAGTATATTCTGCCCTGTTCTTTACATCTAACTCCAAACACTTAGAAGATTCAACACTGAGTTAAAGTGAAGAAGCAATTCCCTTGGGGTTGCTGCTTTAGCATGGTGACAGCAGGTAGACAGCTTGGCAGCAGGCTGTATCCTCCAGAGAATATGAACAGAAACAATGTGAGAGATGATCTTCCCCACACGTGTTCCTAAAGCCACATCGGACATGCCAACTAAGTTCAACTTACCTTGTTCTAAGCAAGTACAGCAAGAAGAGGATCTTGTTGTTAAAGATTTAAGGAAGCAAGGCATCCCATCCATGTCTCCAAATCAAAGGAAAGCTCCCAGAAAAGATGAAAAGCATGAAGTTCCTGGCTTTAAGAGTACACAAGCATAAACACAAAGCACATGCATACACACACCAATACACAACGCAACACACACAAATAATTACACTGGGCTGAAACTTGCTGATGACGAGCCACATCCGTACAATCCAGACACTATCTTCTATCATCTGACTTAACAGCTCCGAAGATTTCTCTATGGCATTGAATGGATAAGGTTTCAGAAATAAAGATGCATTCTTAAGGATCCAGGACTTGGGGTTACGGTAGTTTCAATTTTGTTTTGTTTCATTTTGCTTTGTTGTGGTACTGGGTATTGAACATGCTACTTAAGTGATCTACCACTGATGTATACCCATGTCTCATTTAATATTTTTTTCATTTTGATATAAGACCTCACTAAATTGCCCAGGCTGGCCTTAAACTCAATTGTAGCCCAAACGGGTCTTGTATTTTGTCATCTTTCTACCTCAAACTCCTGAGTAGCTGGGAGTACAGGCTTGTGTCAACAGGCCAAGCCTAAAGGGAAGTTTAACATGACAAGTTTAACATGTCAAGGGCAGGTCAAGTGGTTGTGTCTACATTAGATGTAATTGGAGAAATCTGGGTACTCTCTGGGATACACAATGGGGTGACACAATAATGGGAATAAAGAAATTATATGTAATATAGCATTTAGCTTATCAAAGGTACATCATGACCATGTGTACTTCCCTACTCAACTGGAGTCTCAAAAATCCATAGGTTCCACAGGTTACTTTGGGCCTAAAATAAATACACAGAACAAGTTATATAATTGGTATAGAAATTAAATGTCCTGAATGGATCAGTAAAAGGGTGATAGATAAAAGGATAACATCTAGAATTGGGAAGCAAATTGAGCTTGGAAATTGAAGTTCACAAACTGGCAGCTGAAGGGCATAATGCACTCTACTGGCCATTTGTAGATGGGGCACCCTAGAAGAGAGACTGGGCTCAAGAGCTTTTTGGGTTAAAACCCTGACTGTGCCTGAGAAGGTTTTCCTCCAGTTTTCTCTATGAAATGTCATCCAAAGTTGCTGAAAATTAGAAAGAAGACTTTAATTTTGCCCCAAAATTTATATACTTCACACTGAACAAATGATATTGGTCAGTGATTGGAGGAAGTACTGATAACTCAAGGATAAAAGGAGCTAAGACTTATTCTTGTAAAAAATAGATGTCATAGAGTGTGTAAATAATGAGAACAAATGCGGCAATATACAGGGGTATCTTAGAACATTTAAAGTCTAATACATTACAAAAAGAGTTCAATACCGATAAATGTAGAATAATACATTTTATGGAGCTTTATCATATTCTGTGAGTTGGTGTGGATCATAAAATATGAAGAATAAAAAAGTAGAGGAGTAGGAAGATAAGTGTGTACACATTATTTATGAGGGATGGAGACTGAAATGAATGAGAAGAAGAACAGGTAGACAATGTCTTGAATAATGATGACTTTGATGAGTAGTTATCACCCAAATCTGTGTGCTTCATAAAATATGAGGAATAGTAAGAAGCAGAAGAGTCAAGAGACAGGTCTCCTCGGAATGAGATACAGAATGAAGGAAGCGAGGAATCCAGGGAAATGCACAGAATAACGATGACTTTGATGAGTCTTTCACTCACTGCCCTGGATCCTTCATAAATACAAGCCATATAGAAAATAAAAGAGCAACAAAAAGAAGAGACAGATCTGTGTCTGTCATAAAATATGAGACAATAATGCCAACCAGGCTTGACAAAATAAAAACAAAAATAATTGAGTCTAGTACAACTGTGGAAAGACACAATATCTAGATTAATGTGGGCAAATAAAACAAGTGAGTGTAAAATTGTTTTACCTAAGGAGAGTTTGTACAGCAAGTATAAACTAGGCATTATTGCACCAAAACCCTCAAAAAGCTAACTGATAGAAGATTGACAAGTTTACAAGTAATCTATGTATAGACTCAAAATGACCAACAATATTTGGGGTGCAGAAGGGAATGTACAACTGACTTCTTAGATGAGTTGTCTCTGCATAGTCTTTCCTCAGGTCCCTGGCTCCAATTAGTAAGCAGTTGGTAAGAGAGTTTTCTAAAACTCTCTTCAACTTAACCTCTATTTATCTTATCAAATATTTTGAGAAGATTTTGAAACTGTTACTACAGGGACTGGAGAGATCACTCACTGCTTTCATAGAGCACAGAGGTCCTATTCCCAACCTTTGCATGGCTGCTAACAACTGCCTATAATCTCAGGTACAGGGTATCTGATGCCCTCTTCTGAGTTCCATGGGCCTGTACTCCTGTGTTACATTTAAATACATGTACGGTAAACACTGATACAAATAAAATTTATATATCCCAGCTCGCTCCAGCCTTGCTTGCTCCGTCCTATAGTTTTGTTGTTGGTGTTGTTATTGTTGTTTTCGTTTTAATTTGTTTCTCATTACGGATGGTTGTGAGCCACCATATGCTTGCTGGGATTTGAACTCGTGTCCTCCAGAAGAGCAGTCAGTGGTATTAACCACTGAGCCATCTCTCCAGCCCCTTAATATATCTTAAAATACATGAAACAAGCTGTTACTTCATAAATGTGGAGGTTTTCTTTATTTTTCTTCTTTTTACATTGGGCTTAGAACCAGAAATCTGATTTTTGTCAGCAATAGTTCAAAATCTAGACCTGGAGGATTGTGGGTGTCTTCTGTATTAGAACAACTAAGAGGTGAGGGTGCTCAAGAAAAATCAGTGTTCAATTTACAGGCCAATGATCTGTACAACAGAACTAGGAGTATTAGTCTGAACACTCAGAATATACATAAATGCTGATAGCAATAATTATATTATTTCCATTTGTATAATACTTAATGTCTTATAATTCATATTAAGGAATGTCCTTAAGAAAGTCAGAATAAGTCCTATCAGCTTCAGTTCAAGCCAGTTTCTAAAACTGCAGTATTATTTAGTAATGAGGTTTATTGTCTAAAACAAACTTAGGTTGCTACCTGTCTGTGAATTATTCAGAAATGCTTTGATTGTGTAGTTTTGTTCTGCTACTATTAGCCTTTGGATATGTACCTTGAATGACAATTATGTTGAAAAATATAAAATCCCAGGATAAAATTATTAGGGTTAATCAGGAAATCTACATTGGTACAAAAAAAAAAAAAAAAAAAAAAGAAAAAAAAAAAAAAAAACCACATGGCCCACCTGAATTTAAGATTTATCTTTCCAGAACACTTTGAACCCTATGCAATTTTTAGAAAAGAATAATATTCGAGGCTTTAGCCTATTTTTCCTTAGCCTTGCCTGTTTGAGCAATAAAATTCATAAACGAGAGCTCAGAACTGCTAAAACTAAGACTGGAGTCTAAGGAAATCTCTTCCCTCCCTACACACAGTTTAAGTGAATGATAAACCAGTGGAAAATCCTCACTTTGAATCTATTCCATGGCCCTCTTGACATGTTACATACTCCTAAAATGGGTTAAAATTTGTCTGACAATTTAGAGCTGAAAGCAATGGTCACTTTTCTGAACTGTGCCCTTTAACAACAGTCCTGTTGAAGAACTAGAATGAAATATCATTTTAGCAAAGATGAAGTTTATTTGTTTAAAAGAGAAATGTCCATAAATGTATAATTTAAATTAGAGAAGGACAATACTGTTGTTATTGAATACTATCTCTTCATTGTAGATTTCAAATCTATCCAACTAGGAGATAGGGTGGTGGCTCAGTAGATAAAACGTTTAACATACGAGCTGAGTTCAGAGTCACAGAATCTACATAAAGCTTGAACTAATGGCACATGTCTATAATCTCAGTGCACCTATAACAAAAGGGCAGGTGGAGATAGGACAATCTACAGAAGCTAGCGGATCAGCTAGTCTGATGTATACATCATCCAACAACAGGAAACCCTGTCTCAAACAAGGCAGAAGAAAAAGATCAATCCCCAAGTTTATACTTGGATTTCTACATGCAAGCATATACACACAACATATCCAAATACCCAACTAAGTTTGCTTGCTTGGTTCTAGTTTCTAGACAAAATAGTTTGGCAGTGCATATCAAGAACTTTAATATAGTCATTCTTGTATGAGTAGATGAATAGAAAATATATACAAAAAAGGATATTGTGGTTAACTGTAGTTAAAAGGCCAAGATGAAGAAGGATATAGGTGATCAACAGAAACTTTAGGCATACATAGATATTATTTTTATACTAACTAATCTAATTCATTTTAATTTTGACAAGCAAAAGTATAATTGAACAGATAGAATACTCTCTCAAGGAAATAAAAAGTTCAGCCAAGGGAAAAGAAAAGAAGAAACAGCAAATAAAAGTCAGATTAAACAAGTTGTGGAATATTGCTTTAAGGATAAATTATGTAGTAACAAAAGTACATATTCTCAATGCATCGGATAATACTGATAGCATAATATTAACTTTAAAATGTTAGAATTGTGAATGATGCCAAATATGACCCCAATGTTGATACATAAAAAGCATACCATCCCTAAAATATTATTAGTACTTCCTTCTAATTGATTTAATTATTGTTTTTTTCATTAGACTTGAATGTTTTCCAGAGTTTCTATGACTTGACACTAGAGTTTAATTTTATTGTGTTTTTCTGATTGCCTTTGCCCTTTTGTTGCAGGCGTGCTTGTGTGATTCGAGGCCAAGTGGTGGCTGTAGATGGAACCCCTCTTGTAGGAGTCAATGTCAGTTTCTTGCATCACAGCGACTATGGCTTTACCATCAGTCGGCAAGATGGAAGGTATGCTGTTGCTTCTGAGCATTGTGGGAGGAAAGTATTGACCTTTAGCCATAGGGAAAACCAGCACTCACACAATGTGACAAGGAGAGTAAACCCATCTTCCCTTTAGATGTATCTAGAAAAGGGAATATTGACATTTATTTCCTCTATTTCCAATTTAAGTCAAACGAAATTTCTACCATTACACTATCATTCTCAAGCCTTCTTGAAACACTGGACATATGGTCATCTAATTCCATTTATAAATCTAACCTGAAAGGTCAGTGAGATGATGCCAAAAATAAATGATAAAATAAGGAATAACAGGCAGTTCTTCCCCAATAAGCACAAAAACATTATAGATATTTGAGAAATGAGCCTGTAAAAAGGTTTCCTCTAAAAGTTCAAAACTCTGTCACATTAACTAAGGGCCTTTAAAATGTGATTTTCCTGCCCTTTGAAATGTAGCTCGGGGATAGAAAGGTAGACTGGCATGTACAGTGCCTGGGTTTGATCCCTAGCATTACCAAAACAAAGTCCCTCCTAAGTTACCTTTTTCCTTAGTGATTGCAACTGATTGACCAGCATGGCTAGCCCATGTAACTAGACTAAGTTAATACCAAGTATCAACAACCAGACAATGCTTTCTCAGGGTTCTCTAAGACCTAGGAAGTGTGACCTCAGAGATAAGCCTTTCCACTCTAGAAAAAGATTTGCTCCCAAAAACATTTTTCTTGCTGTCATTTAGATAGGCACTTGTTCAGAATCATTGAGTCAATAGACTCATGTGTCCATCTTGAAGGTAGCTATTTATGACTCTCAGGAACACTATAATCATAGCCTTGGGGTGCCTTAGTCTCCAGGTGGCTACCCTTAAAGTATCCTACTCATAACAAACCACTTCAGTACTCACAAAAAGACCTGTTGGCATAGAGCTTTATCACAGTGTGAGAGGCTATCTTATTTCAAGAACCTACAATCAAACCTTATTAGTCCTACCCACTTCAGAAATGCTAATTGTTCAACTTGAGCTGCACTAAATTTATTTTCTCAACTGCCTGTCAAGAAAATGTGTGTAAAATTAAAGACTCTAGAGAGGAGGTTTTTAAACTACTTAAGACAAGAAACTGGTTTTAGAGAATTTAGAAAATTATTCGTGTGTAAATTATATTAGTAACCAGCCATCTTGTTATTAGAACAAGCTTCAAAAGATGTTAGGGAAACAATATTTCCTATCAAATATTATAACTCTCTGTTGATTAAAGTGGACCTTTCTCTCAATTGGATTGAATGACAAAATTTTGGAAGTTCACTCACCTATAACTGATACCCAAAACTACTTTCTGCCTTGCCAGTATCTTGAGCCATATGTATTAACTGAAAAAAGAATTATTTCTTTGACTTCTTATGACATATTGCAGAGGTATAATGAGGCCTTAGTTTGGGTCAATGCTTCATTTTATTTTTATAAAAGAACCTAAAATAATTTTACTGTTTAAAAAGTCTAAAAGCATCTATTTCCAGATTAAAGAAAATACTTAAAAGAATAATTTTGTTACAATTTTTGCACTTTGTATTTTAAATGCCAAGGCCCTCCTCTGAGGAGCTTTCTGTGAAAAACAGGTTTATGTAAATGGGAAGTCTCTAGCAGTGACATTCTTTGCAGGATCCATAAAGAGTATATACATTCAAAATACATGCCCTAAATGCCACCCACACTATCCTACTAGCATTTCTCAGATATAAAGTGCCTGTGATGAGGTTTTTCTTTTCTATGTCTGCTTGTTGCTCAGACCAAGTACCTTTCAAAAGTACAATATTACATGAACAGTATACCCCAAAATAAAGATTATAGAAAGGCTGATATTAACTAGCAGATACAGTGTGGAACCCAAGGTGCTACGAAGGGCCCTCTGTCTCCATGTATCAGACCCAGGAGTCTGCTGCAGTGCTTGCAATTCCTACCAGCAGCATACATTACCATGGGTTAGTTTCCCTCTGCAAGTTCATGCCAAATGTCAAAATATCTGTAAACTAGACATTATTTGTCTCCATATTAACAACTTGTTAGATGACAAACACTTTTCTAGGCACACAGAGAAGATACGGGGTAGCAGATAGAAACAGTATAAAACAAAGCAAAAGGAAGAAGTTCGGTGGGAGGAGGCTGAGTCCTCAGTGAAGTCAAAGATTAGATTCACAGAAAGGAAAAAGGCAAGAAGAGTGAAAAATAAAAGTCAAGTCTAAAGAAGACACAAAGGTGTATTAGAGTTGCCTGTATGCCAAGTATATTTTCATTAATGTCATCTTCCACTTCACAGCAACCCTATGGAGGTCACCATTATTTATATCTTCCCCTTTTGGCAGAGGACAAAGCTTACTGAGATTAACACAGCTCATAAAGCCAGAGTCCAAAGTTTCAAGTCAAGTAATCTTGTTCTTCTATTGTTTACTGCCTTCAGTTTAGACAAGTAATTTAGTCAGTACAGGTTGAAAGAAATGTTAAGAGTACTTCAGCTAACAGCAAACAAAGTAGGTGACATTCTTAAAGATTCTTGGAAAACATTAGGTGTTTCAGGAACTTTCTTTTCAATATTGGAAGATATGAAAGTTCCAATTCACTCC
>JADRCC010189829.1:963-14354 GCA_019843855.1 Hylomyscus alleni
AGGACAATTAAATACAAACACTCAAACAAACAAAAAATCATAAACAAAACCTCCCCAACTCACTCAGATTAGGTCTACGAACTTCAACTTATATATTACCTTTAAGGAAAAGTAAAATATAACAAATCAAAATGGCTGAAGGCACAGGATGGCAAAGGGAAAGGGAAAAGGAAAGAGCCCACAACAGAACAGTCCAGAGTTGGAGCCTCTGCCATTCCTAGATCTCTCTGCCTCCTGCCATGACTCCAACACCTTGTCTGTCCGCCTGCTGCCATGCTCTCTGCCATGATATGCAGAGACTCTAATTCTCTGGAACCGTGAGGCCCAAGTTAAATATTTCCTTTTATAAGGTGCCTTGGTCAAGGTATTTTGTCACACCAATAGAAAAGTAACAGGCCAGCCTGGTCTACAGAATGACTTCCAGAACAACCAGGGCTACACAGAGAACCTTGTCTTGAAAAACAAAAAGATAACAACAACAATAATGCTGACAAGGGTGGAGAAGGGGGAGGAGGAAGAAGAGGAAGAGGAGGAAGAGGAAAGTAAGACTTACCTACAGCTCCAGGAGAATCAAAAACCTCCTCTGGTCTCAAAGGCATTGCACTCATGTGTACAACCTCACTCCACCCCCACACATACACACATAATTTAAAAAGTAAAACAAGGGGCTGGAGAGATGGCTCTTCCAGAGGTCCTGAGTTCAGTTCCCAACAACCACAAGGTGGCTCACAACCATCTGGAATGGGATCCAATGCCCTCTTCTGGTGTGCCTGAAGACAGCAATAGTGTACACACATATGTAAAGTAAATAAATCTTTAAAAGAAATAAAACAAAATCTTTAAAAAAGAAAGACAGACAAACAAACAAACCAAACCCATAAATCACAGGTTTGGAAGAAGGAGAAGAAACACAGGTCAAAGGCACAATATTTTTTGTTTTCCTGCTATTTTTCTTTTATTTGTTTTTGTTGTTGTTTTATTTTTTGGTATTTTAAGACAGGGTCTCATTATTGTAGCTTTTGCTGTCCTGTTGCTATGGAGATTAGGCTGGCCTCGAACTCACAGAGATTCACCTGTCTCTATCTCCTGAGCACTAAGATTAAGGATGTATGCCTCCATGCCCTCACCCTACAGAAAATATTATCAACAAAATCATAGTGAAAAAATTCACAAAACTAAGAAAAAATGTCTACCAAAATACAAAAGGCATACAGAATATCAAACAGGACCAAAAGAGAACACGAAGAAGCCAAAACACTAAATGTCCAAAACAAGGAAATATTGAAATCTGTAGGACAGAAACAAAGTCACACAGAAAGCCAGGCCCATGAGAAAAGCAGCTGGCTGTTCAATAGATACTACAAAGCCAAATCTCAACATAATAATAGTAAAAGACAACAAATCTATAGCCAACATATGTTAAAAAGAGATAAAAAGCATTAAAGCATTTCCACAAAAATCAGGAAGAAGACAAGAATGCCTGTTCTCTCCACTCCTGTCCAACATGATGGTTAAAGTCTTGACCAAGAAGTCAAGAGGAGGAGGAAAGGGGATACAAACAAGAAAGGAAAAAAAGAAGCCAGAGGATCCTTATTTGTAGATGATATGATTCTAAACATAAAAGATCTTAGAGACTTCACCTCAAAACTCCTATAGCTGATGAACACATTCAGCAAAGTAGCAGGATACAAAATTAAAACACACAAATCATGAGCCTTCCTACTGTACCAAAGTCAATAAAGCCAAGAAAGAAACCAGAGAAACAATGTCATTCACGACTTATAAAAATAAAAAACAAAGCACTTTGACTAAAGTCAACCAAGGAAGTAAAAGACTTGTACCTAAGGCATAGGACAGGACTTTACAAATAGAACTCTGGTAATGCAGGAATTACGACCAACAATCGACAAATGGAACTTCATAAAACTAAACCTTTCTGTCCAGCCAGGGCCATTATCATTCAAACAAAGAGGCACCGTACAGAATGGGAAAAGATCTTTACCAGTTATACATCTGACAGACTTCGTATCTAGAATAAAAAAACAAAACAAAACAAAAAACCCCCAAAAACTAAACACCAGGAAAACAAACAACCCATTACTGCTGCTCTTCATAATAGCCAGCACATAGCCTAGATATCAATCAACAATGAATGGCAAGTGAAAATGTGGTACAGTTAACTGTAAAGAAGATTCACCTGTGTATATAAAAAAAATGATGAAATTTGCAGGTAAATGGATGGAGCTGGAAATAGTCATTCTAAGGTAATCCAGACCCAGAAAGATGCAGTCTCTCTCATTTGTGTACGCTAGCTTTGAATTTTTAGATATGTATTTAATTTGGAGCAAACATAGAAGTCAGGAAACTAGTTACTCCAGCTCCAGGGATCCATTGCTCTCTTCTGGTCTCCATGGGTACCTGCATTTATGTGCACAAAGCACTTCACCTAAACACATCATTAAAAATGAAATAAAACCTTTGAGAAATAGTCATCACTGGCAATGAACCCTCATAACAAACTTCCTCTAAGTTCTGTTCTGAGAAAGGACATTCAAATAAATAAAAACAAAAAACAGCTAATTAGCAAGTCACAACCTTAAAAGAAACAGTAAATAACAAAAACAGTAGTTAACACAACAGACTCAGTAAAACCAAAGGATGACTTGAGGAGCGAAAAAGAACTACTCTTTTGCTCCCCTACATAGTTTTTCAGAGTTAGAGAATAAATGCAGGATAAAGATGGTTTCAATGGAGAATGGAGAAGAGTTCATACATTACAACATTCTGAAGAATGATTTTAGTAAAAAAGTTGTTTGTAGGAGATGGGCCTGGCTGGCCTCCACCTGCAGATCCACTAGTCTTAGCCTCCGTGATAGAACTGCAGGCATCAACTACTACACCTGCCTTTATAAAAGTTTCTATTACTTTAATAATGAGGGGAAGAAAGTTTAAAATGACTAAAATATGGCATGGGATCAGACAAACGTGCAAGTAATCAAAGATCAATTTAAGCCAGGTCTGCCAAATCTGAACACAAATTATTCTGTACCTCAGATGCAGGGGGTGGTGAGAGTGGGTTTGCAGCTGGTCAGACTAACAATGAGTCAAAGTATGAGGAGAAACCAATGTGACAACTGTCATGGTGGGAATAAAACTAAAACGTATGATAGTTTCAGATTAGCTAGAAACATAGACCATAAAATAACTAGGGGCTCAAAATGTGGCTGAGAGGTAGAACTCTTTTTCAAGACTGAATTTCTCTGTGTAGTCCTGGCTGTCCTGGAACTCGCTCTGTAGACCAGGCTGGCCTCAATCTCACAGAGACTCACCTGCCTCTGCCTCTTGAGCGCTGGCTGGTAATTAAAGGTGTTCCAGCCACCCCACCCTATCCCCTGGCTAGTGGCAGGACTCTTGACCAGATTATATGAAACAAGGATTTGATCCCTTGGAATTGCAAAAATATATAATAAAATAAAACAGCTACATGTTAAAATAGCTTCCACCAAGTAACCACAGGTACAACTTCCACAATGCTACTGTGTATATACAGCCAACATCTAAAACAGATTATGGAAAATAGTGAGTTGTTGAGACTATGGGTTGTTTTTGTCTTAAAACTTCAAACTAAGTGTTTGTGTTGCAAGTAAAAAGCAAAGGCATCATTACACTTACTACACGAAGGTCCTCAATGCGTTTCTCAAGAAGCACAGGTAGGCCATCTGGAAGTGTAGGCACCACCTTGGGCACAACCTGAGAGGGGAAGGTGGGCTGGGTGGTATTTCCATTTTCTCCCCCTGACTCAGAGAGGGGACTTCCATCAGAAGTAGCATCCAGTAATCTGTCAAAGTCAAAATCCTCTAGCATCTCTAGGGCATTTTCAGCTTCCTGAAACAGTTCATGTTCATTTGTGCTAACAAAAATAGGGAGGTCTGGATCAGCACTGTTCAGACTTAAGTCTGGAATGTCATCCCCCAGTGGTGTTGCAGCGCAAGGGGGCTTAGGCAAAGAGGAAGTTGATGGGGTCACTTGGACTTTAGGGGTAGATTCCTTCTTCAATGCATCCTTCTCTTTTTGAAATTTTCGTATCATGGCAGCCAGAGAAAGGGAATCTTTATACCGCTTTTTCTTTTTTTCAGATTTGTGTGAATTAAGAGCCACAACTCTGTAAAGGAAAAAAAGAGATTGGTTAAGCTTCATTATTTTCAAAGTTAATCGCCTATGTAAATAAGTGAAACAATTAAAAGAATCATGTGGGAGATGGCAGAACAAAACTGTCTTCTTAGCTTCTTATTAAATTATATTTTCATGTTAGTACCTTTAACACCTGGATAATATGACAAGGTTTCACACTCAAACTCCTTAGATGGCATCCTTAGGATCCCTCAACCCCTGCTCCACCCTCCCAATCCTACAATTACAGATTTGTTGACAACACGTGTGCATTAAACTGGTTCTTTTAGGTTAAAAAGCTGTTATGAACAAGATAGTCAAATGAAAAATCTGTAAGTATAATCTGAAACACCATGAGTCTCTAGATGACATGCAGAAGGTCAAATTAGACATAACTAAATATATTAATGGTAAATATATTATTTCTAAAATGAAACTGGGATATTGTGATGATAATTTCCTAATAGGCTTATTCAGCATACCCCACTTGTTTGGGCACTTTTTTCCTTGGCTTCTTTTCTTTTTCCCCTTCCTCTTTCCGCTTTCGCTTCTTTACTTCAATATCATCTTCTTTTATTTTGGGAATCTACAAAATATTAAGAGACTGTATCACTTATCAGTATATCAATATTTCCCTCTTTGATGTTAGTAATGCAGTATCTAAGGTAGTAGTTTTTTAAAGTGTTTTTTTTAAGTGTCAGAATTACGTGCTGAAAGTACAGATCCCTGAGGTCTATGAACATTTTTGCCCAGGTTTTTTTTTTTTAAAGATTTATTTATTTCATGTATTTAAGTACACTGTCGCTCTCTTCAGACATACCAGAAGATAGCATCAGATGGTTGAGAGCCACAATGTGGTTCCTGGGATTGAACTCAGGACCTCTAGAAGAGCAGTCAGTGCTCTTAACCACTGAACCATCTCTCCAGCCCCTTGCCTAGGTTTTTGTTGTTCCTGTGGTATATGTGTACAGGTGTGTGAGTAAAGACGAATATGAAGCCAGAGGGCAACAATGGGTACATTCTTCAATTGTTCTCCCTCTTACTCATTTTCTCACTCAACATGGAGCTCACCAATCAGGCTAGACTGGCTTGTGGGCAAGCCCAGACAGCCTTCTAACTGTGGCTGGGATTCAGTTCACTAGGACCTCAGAGCTGATGTTTTGAATAAGGATTTTAGTGATTCTGGTAAAAATAAAGTCCTTGACTCCATAGCAGAACACACTACGGATAATCTTAAGTTTCTTAGCTATAGTGCAACAGAAGTTGTTATAAATTAGGTCTGAAGGAAGCTCAATACTTATGAATGGTTCTTGTACAGAAAATCCTACTTTCTTATTTGTTTGTCCATTTTGTTATTTTTGGAGCCAGGGTCTCACCCAGTACCCATGGCTGGCTATGAAACCAGGCTGACTTTAAACTCATTAAGATCCACCTGTCTCTACTTCCCACATTCTGAGATTAAAGGTTGTTTGGTTGGTTGATTTTTGTTTCTTTTAAATAGTGTAGAGATCAAATCCAGGGCCTTTGGAGACAATGATTCTACCATTAAGCTATTCCCTCTAGCCACATCAATAATTTAAAAAATAATTAACAGCCAGAGCTACACAGAGAAACCCTGTCTTGAGAAAAAAAAATAATAAGTACAATTTCACTAAACAATAGTATTTTTTACCTTTCTTATGTTCATAGTTGTGGCACAAATAATATTCAAAGTCTATCCTAAGGCTAGATGTGCTGCCGCATGCCTTTAATACCAGCGCTCAGGGAGCAGAAGCAGGTAAATTTCTGTGAGTCTGAGGCTAGCCTGGTGTACATAGCAAGTTCCAGCCCAGTCACTGCTACAAATAGATCCTGGGGCAAGAAGCCTCATGGTGTGCTCCCTCCGGCAGCACAGATACTAAAATTGGAACGATACAGAGAAGATTAGCATGGCCCCTGCGCAAGGATGACATGCAAATTCGTGAAGCGTTCAAAAAAAAAGGAAGCCTGATGGCCCAAGTTCAATTAACAGAGCTCACAGTGGAAGGAAAATCCAACTCTGAAAAGTATTGCATACACATACACATACTTAGACACACGCATCATATATACACATAAATAATAATAAATGAATAATCAAAAAATATTCTGGTCTGGGTGTATGGATCAGTAATAAGAGCACATATTTAGCATACAAGAATTCCTGGGCTAATTTTTTAGCAAGCACAGCAAAAATATAAACAAAATAAAACAGAAGATATATCATATTAATTCTATGCTTTCCTTACCACTGAGATGTCAAACTCACCTTGGGTGGCTTGTGCTTTTGGTTATCTGTAAAATCATCTTCCTCAGTATCTGAAGCTTGGCGAAACTGCAGAGTGCCAGTGTTGATATAGAAGCCTCCATATTTTGTTGTTAGAGAAGCAGGGACTAATTCATCATACTAGAGCAAGAAAAGTTTCAAATATACTTTCCTGTCTATAATTTTATAAACATGTCAAAGAACAGCACTTACTGACAACTTCCTTAAATACTAACTGTATATCTAGCAATCCCACTACTAGGCATACTCCCAAAGAGGATGACATCATATGCCAAAGATACACCAAATGCAGCATCATTTGCAAAAGCCAACACTAGAGCAACCTAAGTGTCCAGCAGTAAATGAGTGGAATATTGAAATGTGGTACATTCACTTAGGTGTGACAGCACATGGCTTTCATCCCACTTTTTGGAAGGCAGAGAGAGGTAGGTGGATCTCTGTGAGCTCAATGCCAGCCAGGTCTATGTAGTGAGTTCTAGGACCACCAGAGCTAGATAGTGAGAGACTCTTTCAAAAAGAAAAAGCCAGAAAATCAAATTCGATAAATAAAAGACATTATGTTAAATAAAACAACTCAGCAAAGAGAAACCAATACCTCATACTATCCTTTGAATGTGGATTCTAATTATTCTGAATTCATAAAAATACACAATACAATGTTAGATACTAGAGGTTTGAGATGAGGTCAGAAAAAGGTGAAGGAGAAACTGGTTGATAAACTTTGTATTTCAAAATAGCTAGGTGATTATCCAGGTTAATTAATGATAGTCTGATCCTTAAAAATGTGGACATTACAAAGTGTTACACTATACCCCATAATATATGTAAAATTACTAATTTAAAATTGTTTTAAATTATTTGTAATTGTTGATTTAAAATAAATGAGGGGAGGAGAACAAAACTGCAATAAAGATGTTGATGGAGATTTCTTTAGGTGTTTCTCAGCCATTCCGTATTCTTCAGTTGAGAATTCTTTGTTTAGTTCTGTACCTCATTTTTAATAGGGTTATTTGATTCTCTGGAGTCTAATTTCTTGAGTTTTTTGTATATATTGGATATTAGCCCTCTATCGGATACAGGATTGGTAAAGATCTTTTCCCAATCTGTTGGTTGCCGTTTTGTCCTATTGACAGTATCCTTTGCCTTATAGAAGCTTTGTAATTTTATGAGGTCTCATTTTTCAATTCTTGATCTTAGAGCATGAACTATTGGTGTTCTATTCAGGAAAATTTCCCCTGTGCCTATGTGCTGGAGGCTCTTCCCCACTTTCTTTTCTATTAGTTTGAGTGTATCTGGTTTTAAGTGGAGGTCCTTAATCCACTTGGATTTGAGCTTTGTTCAAGGAGATAGAAGTGGATCGATTATCCTTAGTCATCAGGGAAATGCAAATTAAAATAACCCTGAGAGTCCACCTCACACCAGTCAGAATGGGTAAGATCAAAAACTCAGGTAAGACTAGATGCTGGCGAGTTTGTGGAGAAAGAGGAACACTCCTTCAGTGCTGGTGGGAGTGCAAGCTGGTACACCCACTCTGGAAATCAGTTTGGCAGTTCCTTAGGAAGCTGGACATAGTACTACCAGAGGACCCAGCTATACCACTCCTGGGCATATACCCAGAAGATGTTCCAACATGTAATAAGAACACATGCTACACTATGTTCATAGTAGCCTTATTTATAATAGCCAGAAACTGGAAACAACCCAGATGTCCCTCAACAGAGGGATGGTTATAGAAAATGTGGTACATCTACACAATGGAGTACTACTCAGTTATTAAAAACAATGAATTTATGAAATCTTGGGGAAATGGATGGACCTGGAGAATATCATCCTGAGTGAGGTAACCCAATCACAAAAGAATACACATGGCATGCACTCTCTGATAAGTGGATATTAGTCCAGAAGCTCAGAATACCCAAAATATAATCCACAAACCACAAGAAACTTAAGAAGAAGGAAGAGCAAAGTGTGGATGCTTTGTTCCTTCTTAGAAGGGGGAACAAAATACCCATGGAAGGAGTTGTAAAGACTAACTATGGAGCAAAGACTAAAGGAAGGACAATCCAGAGACTGCTCCACCTGGAAATCCTTCCCATATTCAATCATCAAATATAGACACTATTGTGGATGCCAGGAAGTGCTGGATGACAGGAGTCTAATATAGCTGTCTCCTGAGAGGCTCTGACAGTGCTGGACTAATACAGAAGTGGAGGCTCACAGCCATCCATTGGACTGAGCATAGGATCCCCAGAGAAGGAGCTAGAGAAAGGACCCAAGGAACTGAAGGGTTGAAGAACAATATGAACTAACTAACTAGTACCCTCAGAGCTCCCAGAGACTAAAACTACAACCAGAGTACACATGAGGGGACTCATGGCTCCAGCAGCATGTGTATAGCAGAGGATAGCCAAGTCGGTCATCAGTGGGAGGAGAGGACCTTAGCCCTGTGAAGGTTCTCTGCCCCAGTGTAGGGGAATGCCAGGGCCAGTAAGCAGGAGGGGTGGGATGGTGAGCAGGGAGAGGGGGGAGGGGTTTGTTTTAGTTTTTGTTTTATTTTATTTTTTCTTTTTTTTGGAGGGAAACCTGGGAAAGGAGATATTGTAAATAAAGAAAACATCTAGTAAAACAAACAAACAAACAAAAAATAGTCAAAACTGCGGCATTAGGGGAATGGCTGAATGGGGGAATCACTCATTTTGAATGCTTAAAGCCCCAGGTTTGATTCCCAATACCATACACATAAAAGAGTCAAAACTGAGACAGGCAGTGATAGCACCTTTAATCCTAGAATTTGGGGAGCAGAGGCAAGGGGATGTCAAAATTCAAGGACAGCGTGGTCTACTGATTGAGTTCAAGTATAGCCAGGGCCAATCAGAGAAGCCCTCCCCTCTTTGCCCCTCCAAAAAAGTCAAAACTGAAGACACTAAAATTGTTGGGAGTTGTCAGAGATCAGGAGGACGGGAGGGATGAATAGGAAGAACACAGAGAATTTTTAGAGTGGAACTACTCTGTATGGTCATAATAGTGGACACGTGTCAATAAATATTTTCTAAACCGGAATCTATCATACCAGCAGGTACAAACTATGAACTTAGGTGATCAGTGTACTGATTAGGTTCATCAACTGTAACAGGTACATGATACAATATGTTGATAGTAAAGGAGGCTCTGTGTGTGTGTGTGTGTGTGTGTGTAGCCAGTGGAAATGGAAACTCTTTGTACTTTCTGTTCAGCTTTGCTGTGAATCTAAAACTGTTCTAGCCAGACATTATAGTACAGGAAGATCTCCGTGAGTCTGAGGCCAGCCTAGTCTACACAATATGTTCCAAGACACCGAGTGCTAGACCGTAAGATTCTGATGCAAAAAAAAACCCCCAAAAAAACAAAAAACAAAAAACTAAAAATAGCTGGGGGTGATGGTGCATGCCTTTAATCCCAGCACTTGGGAGGGAGGCAGAGGCAGGCAGATCTCTAAACCCAAGGCCAGTCTGTCTATTCTGCATTTCAGGACAGCCAGAGCTACACAAATAAATCCTGTCTCAAAACAAACAACCCCAAACCAAAACCAAAACACCCTAAAACCTAAAAAGAATTAAAAAAAAAAAATCAGTTCTAAAATACAGTATTAACTTTAAGAAACTATTTAAGTAAAAGTATGGGTACATACAACAGGCATGAATGATTTCCTTTTGGGTAAGTCAGAATTTTAAATCTACATATTAGCATTATACTAATGTTTGATACTTGTTAATACTCTTCAGCATATTTAAATTTACATTATTTTAATCTCAAAGTAACTCTGGGATATAATAAATGCACAGAAAATTAGGTAACAGTGACATATGCTTTCTTGATCAAATGTCAAATTTGGAACTAATATAAAACTAGAACCTTGGACTTCTTGGAGCTCCAAGTAGCAGTCAATACTCTAGAGAGAAACATTCCAATCTTACTCTCTACTCTAGACAGCACTGCTAATACGCCTTGCCAAGAATCCACAAGTAATTTGGGAACATGATGTCCAGTGTGCACTGCGATGACAACCATTCCAATCACTCCAATCACTCTCTTACCAATATAAGCTCCATCGGTCACCATATATGCAACCAAGTGCTGTATTACCATGCAAAAGCTACACTAATCTGCAAATCATAAAATATTTAAGTACAGTTATTAGTACTGCAAAAGATATGATAATCCTAAAGGATATCATAATCCCAGGTAATAGAGTAATTTAATACCTAGATAAAAATGGAAGAACATAGACTTTACCTACTACAAAACATGACAAGCTTTAATTTATGTACTAAGACATGTACTAATTATACTAATAATTCTCATATGCTATCCCAAATTTCATCTTCCTTTCATAAGAGAAATTGGATGCTAGAGCTAAGGCTGTAGAATATGGTCTAAACATACTGGTAATAAAGCCTGGTGCTTAATATACCACTACTCTAGTAAGGTATACAACAATAGCAACAAACTAAATAGTTTTTTTTTTTTTTTTAAAGATTTATTTATTTATTATATGTAAGTACACTGTAGCTGTCTTCAGACGCACCAGAAGAGGGCATCAGATCTCATTACAGGTGGTTGTGAGCCACCATGTGGTTGCTGGGATTTGAACTCATGACCTTCCGAAGAGCAGTCGGTGCTCTTCCCTGCTGAGCCATCTCACCAGCCCCAAACTAAATAGTTTTATAGCTATCTGCCAAACTAACTTTAACTCTAGAGCACCAAACCTTCAAGACTGTTTTATAAGTCATCACAAAAGACCTCTAGAAGCTTGCTTCAGGATGGAAACCCTATGGCCAATAAATTCCATTGCTAGCAATTGCCTCAGCCATATTATTTTAACTCTATAAGGTATTCTGAATATATGTTTATTCAAGTAGATGAATGCACATGAGATGCTTGACTACCTGCAAACACACAATCCTGAGAATTAAAACTACTTTTACTAAAATTAGTAAATAATATACTGTAACAACCATTAAAAGCAGTATATCTATACACTAATATATACTACTAAAAGACGTTGAATTTCAAGAAAAGAATATTTAAGATACATATAATGGTAATATTTGTTTCTTTTTTACAAGGATATACAGGTTGAATGTTTATTAGACACAGAATTTCTTGATGACTATGAAAAATGTCTTCTGTTTACTTCTTGGTCGGGGACATTTGGGGAATACTTTATCTTGTGCTGTGTTGCTGATTTAGCGTCACTGATTTATGCATGTCTGTGCTGCATGTGTGTGTGTGTGAGGGTGGACTCCCTTTCATGTGAGTATGGAGGCTAGAGGTCTATGTCAGGCGTCTTCCTCTCAGTCTCCCTTCACCTTTTTTTCAGTCTCTCATTGATCCGTCCAGACTGCCTGAATGGCCAGCCCTCGGATCTGTCTACCCAGTGCTTGGCACTTTTACGTGGGTGCTAGAGATCCAAATTCAAGTTTTCATGCTTGTATGGCAGATACTTTCCTGCTGAGCCATTTCCCCAGCATCATAAATGATTCTTCTAAAAGCTAGAAAAATAAAACCAAAGAAGTCCTAATAACAAAAAAAATTTCTTGTTTAAGTCATATATCCAGATATTGTAATTCAATAAGTCTTAGTTAAGACAAACATATCAGGGGGCTGGAGACCTGGCTTAGTGTTAAAAGCACATATTGTTCTCTCAGAGGACCCAAATTCAATTCACAGCACCCATAGCAGGTAGCTCATAACTATTTAGAACTCAAGCTTCAGGGAGCTAATGCCTCCGAACTTCCTAGGCATATACACAGACAATAAAATTTTACAAAAATAAGAAATCATATCAATGTTTTCTACCATTGATTAAGCTTAATATAATCATTTTTAGCATTTCGTTAGAACATTATTGCTTTTCCCATGTATGAGTATGAATGTGTGTGCTTGTGTAAGGAGATGCATATGCTTATGTGAGTACATGTACTTATGTTTTTAGATAGGGTTTCATATATCCCAGACTACACCCTCAATTTGCTATGTCTCAGGAATGAGCTTGAGCTCCTGATCCTCCCATGTCTACCAATGCTGGGATTGCCAGTATACAATACTATGCCTTTGTCCTTTTGGAAAACTTCACTTCTCAGTTTCAGCAAGGTGTAATGATTTCTCTAGGAATTAATGCTAACCTTGCACCTGAAAATAAGCAACTGATTAACCTCAAAGGAGTCTTGAAAGACCTGAAAACACAGCAAACTACAAGTAATGGCCTACTATCTTGTTGGCAAACCAGGACTTGCTGGCCAAGCTCAGCCTAACAGTTTGTTACACAGTCTGCAGGAATGAATTTTGCATTTTTTAAGTGATGGAGAAAACATCAAATTAAATATTCAGTGATGCATGAAAATTACATGAGTTTAAATGTTACAGTAAAGTTTTATTCTTATCATTCCCACACTGATCTACGTATATACTCTCTGGGACTGTGTTCATGCTAAAGCAAGAGAAGAGCTGTAAGAGGCACCATATGGCCCACAGTCTAAAATATTTACCACATGGCCCTTTATAGTTTGCCAAAACCTGGCCTATGACAGCAATATAGTAACAACTTACCATGAACAAGCCAACACTATAAAAAATGTAAATCTACAATTAAAAAAAACTTCAAGCTATTTGAACAGCTTTAAAAGGCACAAATAAACATCCATTGAAATATTTTAAGTTGCCTTGATGTCTACTGCCAAGAGCTTACTGCCATATTGAAGATATATTACTCACAGCCTCTGAGTTATCAATAAATGGATCTGTCTCATCATAGCCAAAGCCTATATCAATTAAATCTTGTAGCCGATCCTTCCGGTGTTTACGGGCTTTCCCACCCTGCAAAGAAGAGATATGTTAGACTTATTCAGTACCTGTACTGTTTCCATTAAAAAAAAAA
>JADRCC010189836.1:0-10190 GCA_019843855.1 Hylomyscus alleni
CACACACACACACACACACACACACACACACACACACACACACACATACTTTTTATTTGACTTAACCCCAAAACTGTTCCTTGTAACTTGTTTTAGATATACCCCACCCACTGAAATTTTCATATCGTCTTTTTAAATTTTTTAATTCTTTGAATTTCATACATGCATACAATGAAATATTATAGCTGCTTTTCCATGTATTTTCTACAACTCCCATATTGCCCCATCACACTTCCTTCTCAATTTCCTATATTTTTTGTCTTTTATGATAACCCAGTATATCCAAAAAGTACAGGTCATGTGTGCAATGGTATGGGGCATCCACTGGAGCATCAGAAACATATCAGTGGCTATACCCTGAATAAAGGATTATCCTTTTTCCAACAATAATACATATCAATAGCTCCTCAGTGTGAGAACAAGGTTTGGAGATCACGTACATCATCAATTCTAGGACTTTAGATAGTCCAGCTGCTGTGAGTTTATGAGTACGATAGTCATATCATGTCATGAAGACAACATTTTACAACACTCTTTTCTGTCTTACAAATTTTGTATTCTTTCTGCCTCTTCTTCCTCCATGATCCCCAAGATTTAGTTTAGTAGAGTTAATATAGATATACCAGTCACAGCTAAGCACTGAGTCTTTTATTTTCAACACTTTGATCAGCTAATTATATATTTCTCAATTGACTGATGTATACTTCTAGAAGGAAGGAAAGAAGAAATGAAGGAATGAGAAAGAAGGAAGGAAGAAAGGAGAAAGAAAGGAAAGGAAGATAAATCTCTGACCAAAATTTAAAAGTCTATGGATAAAAACACAAATATTTTCTGTATCCATTGTTCTGTTGTGGGACAATTGGATTATTTCCAGCTTCTTGTCATCACAAAGAAAGCTGCTATGAACATAGTGGAACAAGTTGTCCTGTGGCATGGTGGGGCATCTTTTGGGTATATCCTCAAAAGTGGTGTAGCTGGGTCTTCAGGTAGATCTATTTCCAGTTTTTGGAGGGAATTCCAGATGAATTTCCAGAGTGGTTGTAACAGCTTGCAATCCTACCAGCAATGGAAGAGTGTTCCTTTCTCCATATCCTTGCCAATATGTGCTGTCACCTGAGTTTTTAATCTTAGCCTTTCTGACTGGTGTAAAGTGAAATATCAGGGTCATTTTGATTTGTATTTCTTTGATGAATAAGGATTTGAACATTTCTTTAAGTGCTTCTCAGCCATTCAAGAGTCTTCTGTTGTGAATTCTCTCTTTAGCTCTGTAGTCCATATTTTACTTGGGTTATTTGACTTTTTGGAGGTTAGCTTCTTGACTTCTTTATATATTTTGGATATTAGCTCTCTCCAAAATGATGGGTTAGTGAAGATTTTTTTCCCCAATCTGTAGGTTGCCAATTTGTCCTATTGATTATGTCCTTTGCCTTACAGAAGCTTTTTAATTTCATGAGGTCCCATTTATAGATTGTTGATCTTAGACCCTGAGCCATTGGTGTTCTGTTCAGGAAATTTCCTCCTGTGCCAACCAGTTCGAGGCTCTTTCCCACTTTCTCTTCTATTAGATTTAGTGTATCTGGTTTTATGTTGAGGTCCTTGATCCACATGGACTTGAGCTTTGTTGTCCAAGGTGATAAATATGGGTCTACTTTCATTCTTCTACATGCAGACCACCAGTTAGACCAGCATCATCTATTGAAGATGTTGTCTTTTTTTTTTTTTTTCATTGTATGGTTTTGGCTTCTTTGTCAAAGAACAAGTTTTCATAGGTGTGTGAGTATATTTCTGGGTCTTCAATTCTATTCCATTGATCTACCTGCCTGTCTCTGTACCAAATTCTTGCTGACTTTATCATTATTGCTTTGTAGTACAACTTGAGGTCAGAAGATCTTTTATTGTTGAGAATTGTTTTGGCTATCCTGGGTTTTTGTTTTTTACATATGAAGTTGAGAACTGCTCTTTCCATGTCTCTATAGAATTGTGTTGGAAATTTGATGTGGATTGCATTGAATCTGTAGATAAGTGGATATTAGCTAAAAAGTACAGAAAACCTAGGATACAAACCACAGATCATAATATGTGTAACAAACAGAAAGGCCCAAGTGAGAATGTCTCAATTCTACTTAGAAGAGGACATAAAGTAACCACAGGAGGCAGAGGTATAGAGGCAACTGGGTGGGAGAGGAGAAGGAGAAGGGAAAAGGGGAACAGGATCAGGTATGTGGTGGGGGGCAGGAAAGAAGCCCTGAGGGCCAAGAAAATTAATAGAAAAAAGAAGCCTTTGGGGGTAGGAGGTAGGGGGGTTCTGATCAGGAAAGTACCAGAGACTTGGGAAGTGAGAGACTCTTAGGACTCAGTGGGATTGACCTTAGCCAAAATGCCCAACACTGGGGTGAGGGAACTTGAAGAGCCAACCTCTAGTAGGTAGACAGGGCCTCAAGTAGAGGGATGAAATGTTTACCAACCCAGAGTCAAAAATTTTGGCCTAGTATTGTTCCTGTCTAAAAGAGCTGCAGGGGCAAAAATGGAGAACGGACTGAAGGAAAGGCTGTCCAGTGACTAACTCAACTTGGAATCCATCTCCTGGTGGGGGCACCAAGGCCTGACACTATTGTTGATGTATGGTGTGCTTACAGACAGGAGCCTAGCATGGTTGTCCTTTGCTTGTCCAACAAACATCTGAGACAGAAGCAGATGCATACACTCAACCATTGGATTGAAGTTGGGGACCCCTGTGGTTGAATTAGGGGAAGAATTGAAGAAGCTGAAGGGGAGGGTAACCCTATAGGAAGACCAGTAGTCTCAACTAACAAGGAGCTCCCAGAGACTGAGCCTCCAACCAGGCAATATACATGGGCTGATCTGAGGCCCCCACACATATATAGCAGAAGATCGCTAGGTCTTGCCTTAGTGGGAGATGTGCCTAACCTTTGAAAGACTTGAGGAAAGTCCTGGTAGGGGGTGGTGGGGAATGGGGACATTCTTTTGGAGACAGGGGAGTGACAAGGATTGGGATGAGAATCAGTGGGAGGAAGGACGGGGTGATAGCTGGAATGTAAGTAAAATAATTTAATAAAAGATACAACAAAATCAAGAATGTGAGAAGGAATGGGAAAATTCTACTGTCATTACAATGACTGCATACTGCTGTGAAAGAGAATTACTTGGCTCCCAGGCACATTAATACATGAGGTTTTCTTTCTTTCTTTTTTCCCCCATAGTGCTGGGAATTGAACTCAGAGCTTTTCAAATGATACATAGACATTCTACCATTGTGATATATTTGAAAGCTCAGTGATTGATTTTAAATGATTTTATATTCCACTCTATATCTTGTTATGTATTCTATCAGGGAGTAGCTGCCACCATAAGAAAAAAAGTAAACATCTCCTCTTGCTATGATTGCAAAGCTCAAAGATGCAATGGGAAAATAAGGAGACATTTATCCAGTTTATCATTTTTTTAAGAAGGATGGCCTATACTAGATCAGTAGGAATGGTGATGTCAAGATACCATGCCTGTAAGCAATGGAGTCTGTATTATAGATAGAAGCACAATAGTTGGTGGTCTGCCCTCATTAATAACCTCATGAAGAAGTAGAGAATGTCAAGCTCTTTATAGTTTAGTTTCTAGCTAAAGAGTAAACATGAGTATGAATGGTTTAGGAATGTATGAGGATGATGATAAAAATTTCCCATACTTGATATGTATCTCTAGATGGAAGAATTATGCATCTTTTGAACCAGTTTATAAATCAATGAGTTTACCAGCTCTTGTCCCAAAGCTAGTCTTATATAATTGGGCATATTAAATAGACATCATGTTCTTGGATACTCAGTAGCCCAACCAAAACACCATTACAAAACTACTAGGAAGGAATTAAAGACTGGGGACTAAGAGTTATACCACACTGTCAGGTGTAAAAAGAACAAAATAATGTAGGTAAGACCTGATATAAAGGGTAAGGGCAAACTGGGTAGATAGTTAATGATTTATGTATGATATACTTTTTGTAAACGTGAGTACTCATATTTAATCACTTTCAGAAAGATTAATGTAAATCAGTTAAAGTTAGCCATAAGTTAGTAACAACTCACTAGTTTTTGTATTTGATTTTATTAGTTATTTGTCAAGCAATACATAATTGTCAATAAAGCATGGTAGGTAACAATATGTAGTTGATTATATTAAAATTCCACTTTTAACAAGCACAAGTTTTATGATTTGATGCAGAGTATTTAATTAGGTTGAACATCATTTTGCTTATTTGGAAAATATAATCGTGTTATTTGGACTAATAATTTAGTAATTAAAAATTTTAAGTATATTTAAAGCATCGAAATAATCTTTTCATGAATTCTAGGGCCTTTTTCTCAGTGCATTACAAAAACATTTCTTATCACTGTTTTGCCAGTCTTCCAATTTTCATATTCTCTTTTTGTGCCCATCACACTTTAATATGCCTGCTAATTCTTTTCTATTGAGTTGTTAAGGTGATCCTTTATTAAATTTAGACAAGATAAATTATCATACTGCTTTATTTATTTTTTTGTCAACTTGATATAGTCAGGGTCATCTGGGAAAAGGAGACTTCCTCTTTGAAGATGCCTCTGTGCACTGTCCTTCCCAAGGTTGTGGTCCTGGGTAGTATGAGAAAGCAGGCTAGAAATCTATGGGCAGCAAGCCAGTAAGTAGCATTTTTCCACAATCTCTGTTTTAGTTCTTTTTTTTTTAATCATTTTATTTGTTTACATTTCAAATGATACCACCTTCCCATTTACCCCTCCACCAGCCCCTCAACCCCTCCCCCTCCCCTTTGCTTCTATGAGGGTGCTCTATTACCCATTCATCCACTCCTTCCTCACCCCTCTAGCATTCCCCTATGCTGAGGCATCAAGCCTTCCTCCCCTCCCACTGATGTCAGATAAAACCATCCTCTGCTACATATGTATCTAGAGCCATGGCTCCCTCCATGTGTACTCTTTGGTTGACTGTTTAGCCCCGGGAGCTCTGAGTAGTCCAGTTAGTTGATATTGTTCTTCTTATAGGGTTGCAATCCCCTTCAACTCCTTAAGTCCTTTCCCTAACTCTTACATTGGGGTCCTAGGGCTCAATCAGATGGTTGGCTGTGAGTACTGGTATGTGAGGTTGGCATCTGTATTGGTCAGGTGCTGGTAGAACTTCTCAGGGGACAGCCATATCAGGCTCCTGTCAGCAAGCCCTTCTTTGTAACAACAATAACATGGAGGTTTGATGTCTGCAGATGGGATGGGTCCTTCGGTGAGGCTGTCTCTGGATGGCTTATCCTTCAGCCTCTGTTCTGTTTTTTGTGTCCCTGTCTTTCGTTTAGATGGGAAGAATTCTAGGTTTAAAATTTTGAGATGTGTGGGTGGTTCCATCCCTCTAGTGGGGGCCATGTCTACCTACTGGAGGTGGTCTCTACAGGCTGTATTTCCCCTTTGTTGGGTATTTCAGCTCCCTCCCTCTCTCTCTCTTTCTTTCTTTCCTCCCTTTTTATTGGATACTTTATTTATATTTCAAATATCTTCCTTCCTGGTATTCCTTCCACAAACCCCCTATCCCAACCCCCTCCCCGCTGCTTCTATAAGGGTGCTCCCACAGCCAACCATCCACCCACTCCTGCCTCACTGCCCTAGCATTCTCTTTCACTGGGGCCTAGAGCCTTCACAGGACCAAGGGTCTCCCCTCCCATTGATGGCTACCCCAGTTCCTCATCACCCTCTGTTTCATGTTTCTATTCAGTTTCCTGATCCTCTGTACGTCTATCCTGTCCCTTCTAACACCTGTTCCTGCCCCCTCCTTTTCTCTCCCCATCTTCTCTCCCTCCCTTGCCCCCCCTCCCTTTAGGTTCTGTGATTATTTAGTTCTCCATTCTATGTAGGATTGAAGCATCCACACTTTGGACTTCCTATTTCTTAAGCTGCATATGGTACATACCTTGTGAGTTCTTTTGTTCTAGATTCTTACTTGAGTTTTTTATCTGACTTTCCTTCATAATGGACTATAACCTGTAAGCTGAGATAACTGCCCAGTCCCTGAATTGCTTTTGGTATGTGTTTTATCACAGCAATAGAAACTTAACTGGGGAAAATATCTTCCTTATTTTGTTTCTATTTCCTTTACTATGCTTAGTTCTTTTCATTAATTTATTCATATAAATATTAAACATACTCATTTTAGCACTGTTTAATTTATTTTATGTATTTTTGTGACTTTTGGATTGGATACTTTTCTTCACGCTTTGTTTCTACCCCACCCCTTTATAACAGGATTGAAGGATATAGATATTACCACCAAATTGTCTCAGACATTGTTTGAGGGCTATTCTTGGGCACACAGATTCCTAGGTATTTCTACTTTAGCAAATAGATATTAAATGGGGCTTCCAAGCAGAAAAAGTTTACAGACAAAAATACTATTTTAAATAATTGGGAACCAGATAACTGTATATTAGTGGTTCCATATTTGTTATTTATTGGTCATTTTGAGGTTGTAATGCAAGTGCAAGTAATAAACCCCTTCCTGGGAGATACAAGATTGTGGTTCAATACTAAGCACTAGGAAAAAGTTGGCACACTCATGTTGAACATTTTAAAATTCAGTCATTTAGTCTATAGGGGCTTTCCTCAATTTTTGCCCATGATTCTGTGGTAGTATTTTTGAGTTTTCAAATGTAGGCTACTTTAAAGAATCGACCTTTGGCAAAGATTGATAGCAGCATTTTCAATCTTCTTTATGAGTTGAGTGGAAGAGGAAGATCTCTGTTCTTAACTTTAGTGACTAAGTCTGGTCCTATTCTCTAAATGTAACTAAGCATTTTCATCTGCCAGGAACCTGTTGGTGACTAAAGCCTACAACTCCATGATTTGGAGCTCAGCAAGCAGCAGATTCTAAATTTTTATCTACTGATTACTAATATATTGACTCACAAGATAGTTCTTCTATTTTGACCTGAATGCATATTAACTATATTTTTATGTAATAGTATTTTGTGCTCATTTAGCAGTAGAGCTTCAAAGGGTGAATTTCAAATTCTCCCCTGTTCTCCCTTCCAACCCCCATTTCAACAACTCTTGACTATCTTTAGAAAGTGTCCAAGACACTCCTCATTCTCCTGTGTCTACTCTTGCTCATTACTGGAATATTCTTGGATATATGTTCTATGTTTAACTCTCTAGCTGACTTCTGACATTTGCATTAACCTACTCACGTTGATTGCAGTTTTGAGTTCTTATCATTAATTTCTGTTTTAAAAATAATATCTAGCATTTGCTTTCTCTATTCATGTAACTGTGGTTCTGCATCCCTATCCAGGTCCTGGAAGATAAACCAAATAGTTTATCATATTATAATATGGTAAACCAAATATTTATCATATCATATTATATCTAATGTTTCTTATAGTCTAAAACACCAGATGTTTTCTATGTATTCCTCGATTAAACCTCTTTTTCATATATCTATACTTTACAAAGTTACTTAACTATGCCCCTGCTTGTTATAGATTTCATGGGGTAAAGAAACTATATTCAGGCACTTACAAAAAAAGAAAATTTCTTAACATTTTTTTACTGTGTGTTTTATAAGCAAAAAGAGAATACAATAAATGAAACCACAAAATGTACAAAACCTATTCTGATTTTCACCACAAGATGGAACCGTTAGAATTTGGATTATAAAGAGAAAAAAAAATAATTTGAAACTGAGTGTTTGAGAACTGCACAATTTTAAAGTCTATTCAATTAAATATCTCTTGAATATGAACTTACTGCTCATTGTATAAAGCAGAAAAAAGATATCAAGTTCCTTGTCTTTCCAAAGAAACATAAGAGATAGCCATGATCTTGTATAAGGTAAGCATTAAACAGCTTCCAAAAAAAAGGAAAGCATATCTCTAAATGGTACCTTATGCTTTATTTTTTCAACCTGGAAATCTAAAAGAATAAAGTTTATCATATATTCTTTTAGCATAAGAAATCAAATGAAAGCTAAAGGCTGACTCTTCTAGAAGCTTTTAAAAACAACATTATTATATCACATGATCAAATAATATTATAACAATTGATTTTTTTCTCATGTGTAATATTAGACAAATACTCATTATCTACTACTTTCAATGTGCTTAAAATGGAACAAGTAGGGTCTGGAGAGATGTCTCAGTTATTAAGAGTTTATAGTTTTCTTCCAGAGGACCTGGGTTTAGTTCCCAGCACCTACTTGGTAGCTCACAAACATCTGTAACTCCAGGTCCAGGGAATCTGACACCGTTTTATGGCCCTGTGGTTTCGGAAATGCATGTTCTGGAAAAATCATGCAAGGAGGCACATGCAACACAAATAAAATAAGTAATATATTTTTAAAAGGCACATAATTCTACCGGTGGACCCAGCTATGCCACTCCTGGGCATATACCCAGAAGATGCTTCAACATGTAATAAGGACACATGCTCCACCATGTTCATAGCAGCCTTATTTATAATAGCCAGAAACTGGAAACAACCCAGATGTCCCTCAACAGAGGAGTGGATACAGAAATTATGGTACATCTACACAATGGAATACTACTCAGCTATTAAAAACAATCAATTTATGAAATTCTTAGGGAAATGGATGGATCTGGAGAATATCATCCTGAGTGAGGTAACCCAATCACAAAAGAACACACATGGTATGCACTCTCTGATAAGTGGTTATTAGCCCAGAAGTTCGGAATACATAAAGTACAACCCACAAACCTCAAGAAACTCAAGAAAAAGGAAGATATTTCATTCCTTCTTGAAAGGGGGGAACAGAATACCCATAGAAGGAGTTGCAGAGACTAACTATGGAGCAGAGACTGAAGGAAGGGCACTCCAGCCTGATATAGCTGTCTCCTGAGAGACTCTGACAGTACCTGACTAATACAGAGGTAGAGGCTCACAGCCATCCATTGAACTGAGTACAGGGTCCCCAATGAAGGAATTAGAGAGGGAACCAATGGAGTTGAAGGGTTTGCAGCCTCTTGGGATGAACAACAATATGGACTGACCAATGCCCTCAGAGCTCCCAGGGACTAAACCACCAACCAAGGACTATACATGGTGGGACTGATTGTTCTGGCAGCATGTGTATAGTAGAGGATGGCCAAGTTGGTCATCAATGGGAGGAGAGGCCCTTGGCCCTGTGAAGGTTCTGTGCCCCAGTGCTGATAAGTGGGAGAGGGTGGGGTGGCAGGCATGGGGAGGGGGGGAGGCAACAGGGGTTTGTTCTTGTTGTTTTTGATTGTTCATTAAATATTATTTAGAAAATAAAAAAAGGCACATAAAAATAACTTTCCACTATTGAACTTCAATTTTCATTGATGATATTCATTCTTTGATAGTATCTTCCAGTTCTGTTTTTATTAGCATATTTTTGTGTTTTTAAATTTTAAGTTAAAATTAATCTGAATTTCTATGCAAAAACACAAGTATTACATGTTACCTTGGCAAATATGTATGTTGTATATTTCTCAAATTAGAGCCAATTTATCATCTCAAATATTTATCATTGCTGTGGTAAAAACATAAACTTTATTCTGACTTTTAGAAATATTCAAAGCATTATCATTTATAGTCAATCGACTATGTAATGGTACATGAAAGTTCTTCTTACTACCCAACAATAACTAAGTTCTCTTAATCAGCTTTTCTCCATTGATTCCTCTAGTATAGGATAACCAACATTCTGCTTTGAACTTTTGTAAGATGAACATGTTTGAATCTCCAATTTTAATGAAATCATGTACTTGTTCATTTCACTAAGCATAGTAATCCTTGCTTCAGTTCATGTTCTAACAAATGAGATGATCTCACAGTTCTTCCTGGTGAATACAATTCCACTATGTATCAGTAATTTTTTCCTTTTTTTTCTTTTTTGATATATATACCCAATAGTGAGATTGGTAGGTCATATAGTAGTACTATATTCAGGTTTAAAAATCCTCAATCCCTAGAAATGGGCAAAAAGACACGTTGTTGTTGCTGTTGTTATTGTTGTTTTTATAGTAATCAGGGGCAGAACAGATGACAGTTATCATTGTTCATCCTAACTTGATGCCTGGCTTGATGGCCAGAGCTGTCTTTTGCCTAAGACTCATACAAATCCAATCCAATCCAATCCAATCCAATCCAATCCAATCCAATCCAATC
>JADRCC010189838.1:0-10725 GCA_019843855.1 Hylomyscus alleni
ATATATATATATATATATATATATATATATATATATATATATAGCCAGCCCTCCCCCCGGATAGAGCAAAGAGTGTTCATGCCTTTAACCTAGAATAATTTTTTTGAATCTCCAACCTTCTGTTATGACTCAACAGTGTGAGTCTACTCTGGATGTTTACAAGCACTTCTTAACTGATTTTTCTACAATAATGCTTTCATTGAAGATTACAATGGCAATGATAATATAGCAAAAACCTTCATCTCTTTTTTATAAACTTAAAAAAACAATCATGTAAGCCCGTCACAGGTCAGATAAGTACTCCTAGTTTCAGTCAACAGCTTAAAGTGTCCCTACCTACTGAATATTCCTGAGGGCAAGCTCTTTCCTCCTCCTGGTCTTAGGACTACTTCCATGGCCCCTACTATCTAGACCACAGGCTTGGACATTTCAAATGTATACCCAAGATAAAGACTTTCCCCTAAGCTCATTAACCTTTACCTTTTGTCCTTAGTCTATATCTATACTAGCAGATTTCTAATCAACTAAAGACTGCAAACTGCTTGAAACACGCCAGCCTCAAGTGTTCCTTCAAGACAAGCAATCCCTGAACTTGCTGGGAAACCAGATGCTTCTGATGCAATCTCTTACCTACTTTGGACCAGTAGTCCTGACTGCTACAAATCTACCTACCCATTGCTAGTTCTAGGTAGTCCAACAGGACCTAGAGAGGAAACTGGATATGCCCTGCCCCCCCTCCTGGCCTTAGACAGGCATTCCAGCCTTCCTGGGTTAGAGAATGATGCCTTAATTTCATCTGAGAAGCAGTTATAGAAGAGACTACATTGTCCCTTATCATTAACAAAAGGCTGGAATGTGAGATTCAAAGGAAACTAGTTTTCCTCTACAAAAATATAATCACTTCTCGTTGGCGAAAGGAACAAATCGTTATATATGATGCCTATCAAAGTTCGTGCTGGCCTCCAGGCTCCTTTGGAATTACAAATATCTGTTAAAATCAGAGAGTTACAAAAACTTACATAAAGTATTACTCAAGATGTGTGGCTGGTATCTGATTAAATGGCTTACTTCATATTTACCATGTTTTTGGACATTTTCTTTATTTACATTTCAAATGTAAAGCCCCTCTGGAAACCCCTTATTCCTTCCCCCCTCCCCCTGCCTCTATGAGGGTGCTCCCCCATTCACCCACCCACTCCTGCCTTCCCACCCTGGCATTCCCCTACACTGGGGCATCCAATACCCTCAGGCCCAAGGGCCTCTCCTCTCACTGATGTCCCACAAGGCCATCCTCTGCCACATACACGCTTGGAGTCCTCGGTCCCTCCCATGTGTATTCTTTCGTTGGTGGTCTAGTCCCCAGGAGCTCCAGGGGGTCTGGCCAGTTGAAACTTTTGCTCCCTGCATGGGGCTGCAAACCCTTTCAGTTCCTTCAATCCTTTCTCTAACTTCTCCATTGGGGACTCCACACTTAGTCCAATGGTTGGCTGCAAGCATCCACTTCTGTACTTGTCAGGCTCTGGCAGAGAACTCAGAAGACAGCTATATCAGGCTCTGTCAGCAAGCACTTCCTGGCATCTGCAATAGGGTCCAGGATTGGCAACTGTATATGGGATGGATCCCCAGGTGGGGGAGTCTCTGGATAGCCTTTCCTTCAGTCTCTGCTCCATACTTTGTGTCCATATTTCCTCCTGTGAATATTTTGTTCCCCCTTTTAAGAAGCATTGAAGCATCCACACTTTGGTCTTCCTTCTTCTTGAGCTTCATGTGGTCTGTGAATTCAATCTTGGTTATTCCAAACTTTTGAGCTATTATCCACTTATCAGTGAATGCATACCATGTATGTTCTTTTGTGACTGGGTTACCTCACCCTGAATGATATTTTCAAGTTCCATCCATTTGCCTAAGAATTTTATGAAGTCATTGTTTTTTAATAGCTGAGTAGTACTCCATTGTGTAGATGTACCACAATTTCTGTATCCATTCTTCTGTTGAGAGACATCTGGGTTGTTTCCAGTTTCTGGCTATTATAAATAAGGCTACTATGAACACAGTGGAGCATGTGTCCTTGTTATATGTTGGAGTACCTTCCAGGTATATGCCCAGGAGTGGTATAGCTGGATCCTCAGGTAGTACTATGTCCAATTTTCTGAGGAATCACTGAACTGATTTCCAGAGTGGTTGTACCAGTTTGCAATCCCACCAGCAATGAAGGAGTGTTCCTCTTTTTCTACATCCTCACCAGCATCTACTCTCACCTGAGTTTTTGATCTTAGCCATTCTGATTGGTGTGAGGTAGAATAAGCTTTTGTGATATACTACACTCCAGTTATTCAGGAGCTACATGAAAACCAAACTGCACATCTGCTTTATGTGTGAGGGGAGGCCTAGGTCCAACCAGTGTGTGTTCCTTGGTTGGTGGTTCAGGCTCTGGCAGCATGAGTGGCTACCCAATAGGGCTTCCAGCCACTCAGAGAAGAAGGGGAGGGGACATTGGGGAGAATTGTAAGAGGGCATAACTTGGAAGAGTTCCGTGAACAGAATGTAAAAGAATATGTATAAAATTAAATTTAAAAAAAATTAAAAAAAAACCACAGTTGGGAAAATCATATGCCCTGGGGTTGGATGTTTGAAACTATGTCAGTTTAGCTAAACAACAGTCCCTCTAAAATTTATGCTTATATTTACAAACAAAAGCTACTCTCAGCCTTAATTGGAGAGTGTTGTCTTTGCAGTTAATGGTGGCGAATGCAGAGAGTCGTAGCTGCTCAGTTACCAAGAGCGATTTACAGTTGAGTGTTCAGTCCTAAAGAAGATATTTATACTATCCTCTCTGTGGCTCATGGGACATCAGAGAAGAGGGAGGGGAAAAATTAAGAGCCAGAAAATAGGTCTGCAAAATGCTATCTTCAGGGTATGACACAGTATTGCAATGATGATCTCATAGCAGCTGTGTTTGTCAGTTTGGGTCCTGTGTAAGACTGAACCAGTCAGCAGTTAATCATCTCCTTGCTGAGCTGAGGAATGTAGATGGATTCTTGAAGAGAGAGCAGTAATTGTGTTCAGTTGTTTATCCACTGGTGATCACACCAGGCTCCAGTGAATCGTTTCAAAACTATGTCACTCAGGTATACCTGGTTAGAAATCATTTGATCACAAAACAACAAAATGGCATGAATGTAGAAAGAGTTTCAAAGGAAAAGGGATAGTTTTCAAGAGTGAAAGGGAGATTATAGAGAGTGGGAGATGAGAGTAAGCATAGGAATTATATACTTGTATAAAACTGTTTTAAAAACAAAGTCAATTAATAAAAGATAATTGAAAAAAAAGAAGAAAAGGATGATTTAAGAAATAAATCCAGCCCGGTGGTGGTGGCGCACGCCTTTAATTCCAGCACTTGTGAGGCAAAGACAGGCAGATTTTTGAGTTCGAGGCCAGCCTGGTCTACAGAGTGAGTTCCAGGACAGCCAGGGCTACTCAGAGAAACCCTGTCTTGAAAAACCAAAAAAAGGAAAATGAAGAAATAAATCCAAGAATGGCCTAACTGGAGATGCACAAACCCTAATCCTAAGAACACAACAAACATGAAAAGCTAAGGTGACATGACTCCATCAATAATTACTAATCCCACAGAAATAACTGAATTGGATGAAATCTCAGGTAAGATGTCAAAAGAATGATTAAAAGTACGTGTAAAGAAATCACAAATAACATGGAAAAATTCCAGAATAAATTCCCACAATACAAACTTAATGAAAAACGAAAGTCAATTTAGGACGTGAAAATGGGAGTCAGGGAAAAATAGAAATGCTCAATTATAAAACAAAACTGAGATTCAAGCATCCTTGCTTGGTCTTCCTTCTTGTTTAGTTTCTGTGGGTCTGTGGAGTGTAGCATGGAAATCCTGAACTTCACGGCTAATATCCAATTATAAGTGAGTACATACCATGCATATTTTGGGGGGATCTGAGATACCTCACTCAGGATGATATTTCTACTTCCATCCATTTGCCTGAAAAATCCATGATGTCCTTGCCTTTTAATAGCTGAGTAGTACTCCACTGTGTAAATGAACCACATTTTCTGTATCCATCTTTGGTTGAGGGACGTATGAGTTGCTTCTAGTTTTGAGTTATTATGAATAAGGCTGCTATGAACCTAATGTAGCATGTGTCTTTGTGATATTGTGGAGCATCTTTTGGGTATATGTTCAGGAGCACTATAGCTGGGTCTTTAGGTAGAGCTGTTTCCAATTTTCTGAGGAACCACTAGATTGATTTCCAGAGTGGTTGTACCAGCTTGCAATCCCACCAGCAATGGAGGAGTGTTCCTCTTTCTCCACATCCTCACCAGCGTGTGCTGTCCCTTAAGGGTTTCTTTTTTTTAAGATTTTTTTATTTCATGTATGTGGGTATATGCTGTCACTGTTTTCAGACACACCAGAAGGTGGCAACAGATCCCATTACAGATGGTTCTGAGCCTCTATGTGGTTGCTGGGAATTGAACTCAGGGCTTCTGGAAATGCAGTCAGTGCTCTTAACTGCAAACCATCTTTCCAGCCCATCCTTTGAGTTTTTGATCTTAGTCAAAATCTTGGTTTGATTTGTGTAAGGTGGAATCTCAGGGTCATTTTGATTTTCTTTTCTCTGCTGACTAAGGAGGTTGATCTTTTCTTTAAGTGCTTCTCAGTCATTTGAGATTCCTCTGTTGAGAATTCTCTGTTCAGCTCTGTACCCCATTTTTAATTGGGTCATTTGGTTTGTTGGTGTCTAACTTCTTAGTTTCTTATATATTTTGGATATTAGTCCTCTGTTGGATGTAGGGTTGATGAAGATCTTTTCCCAATATGTAAGCAGCTGTTTTGTCCTACTAACAGTATCCTTTGCCTTGCAGAAGCTTTTAGGGGTCTATGAGGTTGACTTTAGCTAAGACTTATAGCAGTAGAGATATGGAACCTGAAGTGGCCACTTCCTATAACTAGTCTCATCCTTTAGCCTGTTAGGACCCCCAGTCTTTCAATCCACAATCTAACCTGTCTACAATAAATGCAGGGACAAAAATGAAGCAGAGATTGAGGGAATGGTCAGCCAAAACCCAGCCCAACTTGAGACCTATCCCATGGGCAAGAACTAATCCAGGACACTATTAATGATACCCTGTTAAGCTTGCAGACAGGAGCATAACATAACTGTCTTTTGAGAGGCTCTACCCAGCAGCTGACTAAAACAGATGTAGAGTCCCACAGCCAAACATTGGATGGAGCTAGAGGAGTTAAAGGCTCTAGTGGGTATATGAACTCTACTGGAAGGCCAACAGAGTCAACTAACCTGGACCTACTGGAAGGCAACAGAGACAAATAACCTGGACCCTTGATGGCTCTCAAAGACTGAACCACCAACCAAATAGCATATGGGGCTAGACCTAGTCCTCCCACACATACGGAGCAGATGTGCAGCTTGGTCTTCAATGTGGGCCCACCAACAACTGGAGTGGGGGTTGTCTCTAAAGCTGTTGGTTTCATGTGGATCCCATTCTCCTGACTGGGCTGCCTTGTCTGTCCTCAGTGGGAGAGGATGTGCCCAGTACTAAGAGACTTGATGTGCCATGGTGGGGGATACTCAGAGGGGGGCTCCCACCTCTCAGAGGAGAAGGAGAGGGGGTTGGGGGAGGGATTTGTGAGAAGGATTGGGAGAAAAGGGCACTGAGAGATGTGTAAAGTAAATAAATAAATTAATGAAAAACAAAAAAAATGAAATACTGAAAATAAAAAATTCTGTAAGTCAAATAGAAAGCTTTGTGGAAAGGTAAACAATAGAATATAACAAGAAGAAAACAGAAAAGCAGGGCTTGAAGACAAAGTAGATATATTAGAACATTCACACAGTGGCAAAGATAATAAAGTATAAACTGAACATATTGTAGAATACTATGAAAAGAGCAAATGTGTAAAACATGGTCATAAAAGGTCCTTGCTAAAGACAAAAACAGTTTGCAGTAAAATTATAGAACAAAAATTCCAAAATCTAGAGAAAGAGATGATGCAGATACAATAGGTATTTAGAACACCAAACAAAAAAGATGCCACCTTCTTACATTACAGTTAAAATACTAAATACATAAAACAAAAAATATATATACTGAATGCTGCAAGAGAGAAACACCACACCATATGTGAAGGTAGGCTCATCAGAATAGCATCGGATAGGTTTCTCAACAGAAACTTTAGAAGCCAGGAGGGCTTGAAGTGAAGTATTTCATGTACTGAGAAACAATTGCCAACTCAGACTAGCATCAGTAAATCAGCAAAACTATCTATCATAGTTGGTAAAAGCAGGCTAAATGGCAAAATCAGCTCTATAGGAGATACTTGAAAGAATCCTTAAGATTAAAGAGACTACAGGTTAAATCAGACTACAGGAAGGAATGAACCATACTCTAACAGTAGTTTAACAAATAATGGGTATGAAAATAATAATAAAAACTACACAATTAACAAAATGGCACTAAATACTATACATATTTCAGTAATAACTCTGAATACTAATGGTTTGTATTTTCCAACCAAAAGATACAAATGAACAAGACCTGAGCTGGTGAGTTAATTCGGAAGGTAAAGGAGCTTGCTGCCAAGCCTGGTGAGTTGAGTACAATTCCAAAACATACTTTGAGAGAGAATCAACTTCAGTATGTCATCCTCTGACCTCCACACATGCAGTGCAGCACTCCCAAGCCTTCCCAGACACAATCAATCTGTCAATCAATCAATCAATGTTAAAATACATTTAACAACCCATAGAGAGGTATCTCACAGCTGGCACTTGGATTTTCATTTAATTGGGCCTCCAGTGAAGAGCATTATTTATTCACAGAAGGTGACTCTGTTGACACTCCCTTTTTGTTAGATGACATTAAAAATAAACATAAAATAATAGACCTCAATGTGGATTTTTCATGTATCATGAGTTTGGGTTGCCTTTCCCTTCCCTCCGCTTCTCTTCTTCTCCCACCCCAACCCTACTCAGACCTTTCCAACTCCAATATTCTCCCCTCTATTTCATGTTCAGTGTGTTCCACTGTTTCCTGTCTCAAAAGGCCTTCCCCCCACCAAAGACCTCTTTTTATCTTTCTGGTCTTTACTAGAAATCAAAGCTAGACACACTATTATAGAAGTTCATATCTGGGATATGCACATAAGAGAACGTGCAACATTTGTATTTCTGGGCCTGGGTACCTCACTCAATATATTTTCCAGATGCATCCATTTTCCTGCAATTTTTACAACTTCATTCTCTTCCTCTGAGTGAAATTACATTGTGTACATGTACTTTCATGTACATTCATCCATTAATAGACACCTAGGCTGTTGCCATTTCCTTCTTATTGTGAATAAGCTACAATGAGCATGCAAGTGCAACTATCTCTGTTATAGGACATTTTAGTTTCATTTCTGTTATTATGATAGAACACCCTGACAAAAATAGCATCATGAAGGAAAAGTGTTATTTAGTGTATGATTCCAGGTGATAGTACATCACTGAAGGTAAGTTGAGGCAGGATCTTAAGCAGTTAGTCACATCAAGAGCAGAGAGAAACAAATACATCTATATTATCTGTTTGTTCTTTTTTTTTTATCTGCTTGTTCTTATCTAGCTTTCTTCTGCCCTGTATAGTTCAGGACACCCTGGTTAGGGAGATGCTAACCACAATGGGCTTTGTCTTCTTACATCAAGTAGCAACTGAGAAAACGCCCAAAGACCTGTCCTCAGGCCAGTGATCTACTCAGTTCCTCAATGGAAACATCTTGGATGATTATGGTAATTGACAATTAAAACTAACCATCATATAAGGTATAGAGTCATTTCTGTGTCATGCCTAGAGTAGTATCACTGAGTCATATGACAGTTTTGTTTTTAATTCTTAAAGCAGTCTCTCCACTGATTTCATGGTGGCCATACCAGTTTATACTCTCACTAATAGTGAATAAGAGTTATCCTTTCCCCACAGCCTCACCAGCACTTGTAGCCATTTGTTTTCTTCATAATAGCAGTCCTGACAGGAGTAAGAAGAAATCTCAAAGTAGTTTTCATTTACAATTTCCTGATGACTAAATATGTTCAATATTTTATAAAAGTATTTATTAACCATCTGGTAGAAGTCCATACAATGTGTTTTGATTATATTCACCTTTCCTCTCTAAACACTTTCCAGATTCATCTTTATTCCCTATGTACCCAAAACCATGTAGAACAGAATACTAAAAGAACAGAATTGGGGAGAAAAAGGAGAGAGTATGGATATATGGGGGAATAAGTTCAACATGTATGATGTGTCTTTTTGAAAATGTCCTTCTGCAGCTGGACAGTTCCCAACATCCAAGTTTGGTGTCTCACAACTGTCTGCAACTCCAGTTTCAGGGGATCTGATATCTTCTTCTGGCCTCTGTGGGGACTTGCAGTTACCATGTGCCTATAAACACACAGAGACAAAAACATACACATATACACATGTGACTTTAATTTTTTTCAAAACCTATTTTTAATGATGGTTCTTAAAAGCTTTAACCTCCCTTGTAATCCACCACCCACCAGAGGTAATGGAGAGAAAGGATACAAGGGAAGCGGACTTGTTTATAAAGGTTCTTTGGAGCAACTCCCATCTGTCATGTCTGGAAATTGGCAGTTCTGTTTACAGGTCAGCAGTAGCAGCTTGTTCTACTGGCAAATACTTCATGGATATATCAGCAATCCACTTCAGTAGAGTCAGGATAGCACCCACAAATTAGCAGCTATGGCACTACCTAGCAGAGAACGCCAGGCCTTAGCCTCAGCTTGAGTCAGCAGAAGGGACCTGAAGGAATGCCAGAAGTTCTCTGCTGTGCCTCTCAGAGAAGTGACGATCAGCGAAGACTGGAGACCCACAAGCATTGCACAGCTAGCTTTATAAGCAAGCTTAGCTCAGCCTCTGCCACTGTCCATCCAATCCTAGTTATACCCTCCAAACATCACGTGTTCTCCATGGCTCTTGCCTCAGCATGTGTCTTGCCTCAGAATGTGCACCTGTCTCAGCTGACATCACTCTGCCAATCCACCTGAGTCCATGGAAGTGGCAAGAAGCCACAGAACACTACCAGAAGTTTTTTTAATGCATTTCTCTCTATGGAGCCCCAACAAATGCAGGCCAACTATGCAATGGAAGATGGACCAATGCCGTGGGCCGGCCAGTCTGGACCTCCCTCAACCCGCGGGAGAAATGGGGTCCTAGTCAGGTCAACAAGGTGTAGGCGAAGAAATGATGGCAGAGACAACACATGGAAGTACAGGATCTGAATGTATTTCTTAAAAATGGCATGAAGCTCAATGGGAGGAGAGGCCCTTGGCCCTGTGAAGGTTCTGTGCCCCAGTGTAGGGGAATGACAGGGCTGATAAGTGGGAGAGGGTGGGGTGGCAGGCATGGGGAGGGGGGAGGCAACAGGGGTTTGTTCTTGTTGTTTTTGATTGTTCATTAAATAAATAAAAAAAATAAAAAATAAAAAATAAAAAAAAAATGCCATGAAGCTTTTACAGTCATTGCAAAAGAGAAATGAGAAATCTGGCAGCTCAACAGTTAAGGTACATCTGAGGTCACCTAAAACACACTGGGTCTAAAGCAGCAGCCATCTCCTCTGGACTGGTGCTGCACCCCCCAGGCCCATGAATCTAAGTCCTAGTCCATCTAAGTTCTAGTTCTAGTCAGTGCCCCTGCACAAAGTGAAAACCAGGTTTATATGGTATACAGAAAACAGGGCGAATGACAAAAGTCACGTAGGCAGGTGACAGTCACATCAAAGTCAGTAAGATCATGTAGGCAAGTGATGGTTACAGCAAGGTCTGTAAGATCAGATATCCAGGTGTGAAGGGAAAGATCATTGGTGCCCTCCCTGCTGGGGCTATTTTGGTATTCCCATGCTAATTCTCTGGGTCTGCTGGAGGCAAGCACCAGGAAGTTCCAATCTAGCCATTCCTGCTAATGCCCTTAAGTAAGGGAAGCCCTTTGATTATTTTCTAGTATGTAAAACAGTTCTGTCTTCTGTGGGACTGCCTGAGAATTCTATGTTAACAGTAAGCAATGGTGCCTGACCTCTGTTGCTAACTCTGAAAACATTCTATCTTATAAGGCAGATTCCTTGAGAGAAATTCCAAGCTAAGGACAGCTAGGTAATAAATTAGGATATATTGGAATATTGTGCTGGCCAGGGAACAACGCCCTTTTTTAGCCATTTACAAATCATTTCTTGGGGTACCTTTATGCCTGAATAAGAAGGTGTGTTGATGATTGGAAAAACTAATCTGGAACATGTCTGAGTTAGGAGATGCCAACGACTATCTGAATACCCAAGAGGCACAAACTCCCTTTGAAGTCATAGCACCTCTTGTCCTTAATCAGGCTTTTACCCCCTGATATTGCAGATTTTACTGGAGTAAACGAATGGGTGTGGCAGACCAAATCATGCCTGTCATTAGCAAAGAATTATCATGTGTCTTTTCATATGCTTGCCTTAGGAGAACATCCTCTCTCCTGTATCTGCTTCAGCTAAACGTTCCTTCATGAGTCTGCCTTAGTCTTTCACCTGCATCCACTTCAGCTAAATGTTTCTTCATTGATTTGCCCCAGCAAAATACTTTTCAACACAACAGACTTTCCAAAGAAACCTTAAGTTTTCACCTCTCTCTCTCTCTCTCTCTCTCT
>JADRCC010189844.1:3014-25462 GCA_019843855.1 Hylomyscus alleni
TGGGTACTATGCCCTCCTTGCCTTATCCAGAGTCCATCCCCCCAAGACTTGCTCATTTATTTCCCCCAACCCCTTTTTCGTTCATCTCATGGGTAACCATTAACTAGAAGCTGCATGGTGGGTGGGTATGAAGGGGAGACTTGAAACTGACCTCTTTTGTGGGTCTCTTTTCTCCCCAGCACATTGGAAGGGAAGGAGAAGACTTTGACCCTGATCAATGTGTACTGTCCTCACGCAGATCCTGGGAAGCCTGAACGGCTGACCTTTAAGATGCGCTTCTATCGCCTGCTGCAAATCCGGGCAGAAGCGCTCCTCGAAGCTGGCAGGTATATTGTCAGTCTAGACAGCCAGGTTTGGTTGAACACATCTTCGTGGCTGGTCTGTGCCATGCTCTATGAAAGGACATAAAATTTTGTCTTTGAGGTCCTTTATAGTCTAGCATCAAATACTGTCATGCTGAACTGACAGCCTTTGCTGTTGTAAGAACTGGGAGGGCAGAGTAGAGTGACATGAACTCTGAACCTTGTACTCTGGGCACTTATTCTGGCTCTTCACTTACTGTGAGCCTCAAAGGCAGCACAACTCTCTGTTGTCTTTTGTCAAATGCCTGTGTGAAGATCTTCAAAGACAAGATGAGGTGATGGTGGTAAATGCCTAGTTCCAAGGATAGACAGGAAAGTGGGAGTAGGTTAGAGTAATCAAGGGGGCTTCCTCTAGGAAGTAGAATCTGAGTTCAGCTTTGAAGGGTGAGAAGGATAGATAGCATTAGGTAGAGAGCATTGAAGTATTCACATCATATAGAATGGTGTCAACTTTACGACTCAGGATTTGGTTCAAGACTAGAGAATGGAAGAGGCACATTGCTATGAATAATTGGTACCTAAGCCTCTAGGTGGGAGGTAGCCTCTCTGTGCTCTTGGCCCTGGGAGAAAAGTATATGGGACTCCTCTTTCTTAATGGCCAGTTGACAGTCCCACATTGTGTTTTTCAGTCACGTGATTATCCTGGGGGACCTGAACACAGCCCACCGACCCATTGACCACTGTGATGCAAGTAATCTGGTAAGGCTCCCTCTAAACTATAGACCCCAGTTTTGTCCCGTTCACCCAGCCAGCCAAAACTGGAAGTTTGGTACCAGAGGCAGCTTCTTTTATGAAAAAAATAATGCTTGGTTTGAGTGTATTTTTTTTTCATTCTGAAATTACATGTGATAATTGTACATATTTATGGAGTACTATATAAAATTCTGATATGATGGGCAAATGGGGAAAATTGCTGTATTCATCTCCTCAAACATTTGTCTTTCTCTATGGGCATTCAAAATTTTTTCTACTACCTGGTTTGAAGTATATAGTAAATTATCACCAGCTATTACTTTACTATGGAATACTAGGCCTTTTTTCTTCCTATCAAACTGTTTACACTAACCTGTCCCTGTATCCCTTTCTTCCTATGTCTCCTGGATTCTTGTGACAACTGTACTCTGTTCCATGTGATTACCTTTTGAGACTGCAATACAGGAATGAGGTCGCATGGCATTGCTCTTTATGGGCTTGCCTTGTTTTTAAGTCTTCCAGTTCTGTTCATTTTGCTGCAGATGACAAGAAAAATTTGTTCTTTCTGGCTAAATGGTATTGTGCTCTGTATGCATATTATAGTTTCCTTATTTATTTATTAATGAATATATAGATTGCTTATGTATCCAAGCTGTTGTAAATGATTCTGCAGTGAACAGGAGTTCAGATGTTTCTTTGATAAACTAATTTCATTTTCTTTCTTTTTTTTTTTTTAGTGCAGAGTTTTTTTTTTAATTTTTTTTATTTTTTATTTTATAATGAACAAATAAAAACAACTAGAACAAACCCCTGTTACCTCCCCCCTCCCCACATTTTCTTTGTATATCTATCTAAAGTGGGGTTTCTGGATCATGTGGTGGTTTAAACTTTTCAAGGACCTTCCATACCGTTTTCTAAAAAAGATGGCAATAATTTATATTCTCCCCATCAGTGTATGAAAGTTCTCCTTTCTCTGTATCCTTGTCAGCATCTGTTTCTTGTCTCTGATAAAACCGTTCTAACAAGGATGAGAAGGAGATGCTACTAACCGTACTGAATTTGGTTCACATTTCCTCACTAATTATATGTTAAACATTTTGTCACATACACGTTGTTCACTTGTATATCGACCTTTTTTGAGATTTTTTTTCAGATTATATGCCCAATTTTTCAATCAGACCTGTTTTTATTTCAATTGTTTGAGTTTCTTATATGCTGTGGATATTAATCCTGATCAGATGAGTATTTTAAAACTTTTTTCCTGTGTCTTTGCTCTATTGATTGTTTCCTTCACAGTGTAGAAGCTTTTTACATTTTATGTAGTCCCACAGAAGTATTATTCTAAAAGAATTTAGTCTTTCATTCAATAAACAGTACTGACCTTACATCGACCTAGCCTTGGCCCATATGCTCGAAGATATGTCTAGTCTTGCTCATGGAACTTCAGTTTGTGAATAGACCATTCACAAACATAAGATACACTGTTGTCCAATTCAAATCGGTGTCTTCAGGGTTGCCATAGCAACCCTAGGTAGGCAAGCAAATACATCAGTCAGATAGCAAAAGGTAGGTAGCTAAATCTTTACAGGTTAATAGAAGCTTGAGGGTGTGGGGAACGCATGGGAAGGAAGGTGAGTGGCAGGAGGTGGGGCTGCAGAGTCCTTGTGGGCATGGTGAAGATTTAAGGACAGCTTTCCTGTATGTAAACCAGCCTTTTACCTCAAGATGCTTTCTAGTTAGATCCCTGTCTCCATTTCTATCCCCAGTGTCTCTGCACACTCTCTTCCTCCACCCACTGAAAAAGTTCTTTTCATCCTAGCTCTTTTCACTCTCACCCAAATTAGCAGCCACCCCCTCTTCCTTTTTCTCATGTGAGCTTCTCATTCCCTCTAGGCCAGTGTTTTTTGAATCTTTAACTGCATATTAGAGCAAACATATCAATACCTTAGTTCTACACCAAAGCAATGCAATCAGAATCTCTTATGTGTAGAACCAGGGTACTGGGTTGCTTGAAAAGTCCTGTGAGACTTTATGATGCACACAAGCTTGAGAAGTACTACCCCCGGAATAGATACAGAACTCCTCAGCTTGACCATCCTCATAAAAAGGAGTGCTTTGCTAGAAAAGCAAGCTGCCTTCTCTTTCTCTGCTCCCATGTAAACTCAAAAGGTGTGGAGATTTCTCCTTGCCTCCTGGCAAACAGGCAGCTCTTCAGAGGCAGTCCCAGATGGAGCTTCTGAGCTGTAAAGTGAGGTTCATATAACCCTGTCCCTGTGTTCAGTTAAGTTGCTAGAGCAAAGCAAGTACCTTGGCAGCCACTTTAACTTAGGTTTAAACTTAGCTAAAAGGAATATTTGAAATGATATAAACAGGCAGTTGGATGAAGAAATACATGGAGAGGAAGGTCTAAAAGGGCCTTCAGTGTTAAGCTTTTATTATTCCTGTGGAGTTGGGGAGAACCATTTTCCTAGTACACATAGGAGTCATTCCTCATTGGTCCCCTTGTACCCGCATGTGGTCTGCTATCCAGAAGCTTGCTGAGCTTTGTTGTTTGGGGTTTCATGGAGACTCACTGCATGAGGATAAATGTTGAAAATAGGATAGGGAAACCCATCAAGGCCTGTGGAGGTTTGTCATCATTCTGTCCTTGGTGGATCAGGCATGGAGCCTCTGGAATGAGGCTCTTGTTTTAATTAAAATGGGTTGTTTTAATTCAATATATCCTGATCATGGTTTTCCCCCTCTCTCCCAGATCCTTCTCTCCTCCCCACTCATCCAATTGCATGCCTTCTTCTTTTTCTTTGCAAAACAGAAGGGAAAAGACAGAATAGAACAAAACAAATAGAAAAAACAAAGAGCAGTAGAAGCAGAGAGAGAGGGAGGGGGAGGGGGGAAAGAGAGAGAGCACATCAAAACACAAAATTACAAACTGTATGTTGTTAACAAAAGGCCAGTACGATTTTTAAAAAAGTCTCAAAGATCTACAAAATACTATTGTATTTGTTTTGTCTTGGCTACCTACCCTGCCCTTCAGTGTGCTTACCATATCCAGCGAGACTCCTTTGGGGGGAACTAATTTTCCTATTAGCTTTGCGGTTAGGGATGAGAGATCATGACCATTTCCCCATTTCAGTGCTGGACGCTATCTGGCTTGGACTTGTGAGGCCCTATGCAAGCTTCCCCAGCCTCTCTGAGGCCATATGTGAATGTGGAAGAAATTGTTTTCTTGCTGTCTTCCATCTCCTATGGCTCCTAAAATCCTTCCTCTTTCTCCTCCTATGTCTCCCTGAGCCCTGAGGATTCGATGAGGACACTCATTTAGGACTGAGTGTTCCAAGGTCTTTTGTTCTCTACACATTGTCCAGTTGTGGTTCTCTGTATTTGCTTTTCTATTCTGCTGGTGGAAGCATCTCTGATGATTGGCTGATCTATGGGTAGAGCAGAATGTTGTTAGGAGTCATTAATTGTTGCATTCCTTTAGCAGAACAGTAGTAGTATTTGGTCTTCCCTTGTTCCCTGGCCTGTCTAGTCTCAGGTTCTTGGCCACCAAGGCAGTATCAGGCATGGGTTCCGTCTCATGGAGTGAGACTTAAATCCATCCAGAGAGTGGTTGCTTACTCCCATAACTTTTGTGCCACTATTGTACCAGTGCATCATGAATGCAGCCAATCATGGTTTGTCAAAGGGATTATAACTGAGTTGGTCTTTACCTTTGTCCTTTGAAAGTATTCAAAGTACCTTCTAGTAGCATGAACACTAGGGGTGAACAGTAGGAGTGAAGGCTCTGGTTAGGCACCAGCTTGACTTTTCTGTGTTTGCTGAGATATAGATGTATTGTCTTTGGCAATATGGCTTCATCATCAATTTGTAGAAAGCATTCAATTGCCTTGGCAATAGCCTGAATTTGTCTGAGGGTTTCCCTGGGGTTCCTTTGGCCAACAACTCAATTATATGTCATCCATTTCTGGTACTGGAGGTTTCAGTAGCAAGAGATATCTAGCTAGGGCTTTGTTTCCCCATTATTTGATGATTTCATTTATATTTTTTTATATGTGTGTGCATTTGTGTGTGTGTGTTAATAAACTTCTAGTGTGGAGGCTTAATATAACCCCTTTTAGTTTAAGCTGTCATCATATTCTCTTTCTGATCCTCCTCTTCCTCTCCTCCATTTAATCCTCTCATTTCAGGTCTGCCACTCTCCCTCCCTCCCCCTGTCTTTCTATAACCATGACTGTCTTCTACATATTATATTCTCCCTTCCTTGGTAAATCCTCCCATCCTTCCTAGTCCTTTACTCTATAACTAACCCCTAGGATTATACAATTGTAGCATGCCCATTGAAGACTTAAAAGCTAACCTACATGTATAAATGTATATATATTTGTCTTCTTAGGTCTTGGTTACATCAGTCCAGATGACTTTTTCCCTAGCTTCATCCATTTAACTATGGATTTCACTTTTTTAGCTAAATATCCATTATGTGTATGAATCACATTTTCATTATTCATTCGTTGATGGATACCTGGCCTGTTTGCAGTCATGGCTGTTATGAATTGAGCAAGAGTGAACATGGATGAGCAGTATCTCAGTAGTAGAATGTAAAGTAATTTGGATATATTCCAAAGAATGATGTGACTGGATCTTGAGGTAGATCTGTTTGCACCCACAGCACCAATTGATCCTCTTAGTCCACATCCCCAGCAGCATGAGCTCTTATTTGTTTTATTAATCTTGGCCATCCTGACAGGTATAAGATGAAATCTAAAAGTGGTTTAGATTTGCATTTCCCTGATGACTAAGGATGTTAAACATTATGTTAAGTGTTTCTTAGCCATTCGGGGTTTCATCTTTTGAGAATTCTCTGTTTAGGTCTGTACTCCATTTTTTAGTTCTTTTATATATTTTTGACATTAGCCTTCTATTGATATGTATTTGTTGAAGATCTTTTTCCTTCTGTAGCCTACTGCTTTGTCCAAATGATGGTGTCCATACAGCTTTTCAAGTTGATGATGTCCTATTTATTAATTGTTCTTAGTACGTATGCCATCAGTTTTCTATTCAGAAAGTCTAACTGTGCCATTGAGTTCAAAGTTATTCCCCATTTTTTCTTCTGTCAGATTCAGGGTTTCTGGTTGTATGTTGAAGTCCTTTATCCATCTGGAGTTGAGTTTTATATAGGGTGATAAGTATATATCTATTTGCATTTTTCTACATGCAGACATCCAGATTGGCCAACCAGTGTCTGTATCTGGCTTCTTTATCTAAAATCAGATGTCTGTCAGTCTGTGGACTTATGTCAGGGTCTTCACTTTTATCCCATTGGTCAGTATGTCTGTTTTTTTGCCAATGCCATGTTGTTTTTAATACAATAGATCTGCAGTACAATTTGAAATTAGGAATGATGATAGATATCTCCAGTAGTTTTTTTTCATCGTTCAGGAATGTTTTAGCTATCCTGGGTGTTTGGTATGTCCCTATGAGTCTGATTATTGTCCTTAGCATTTTTATGAAGATTTGTTTTGGAATATTGATGGATGTTGCATTGACTATGTAGATTGCTTTTGTTAAGATAGCCATTTTCACTATTATTAATCCTATTGATACATGAACATGGAATATCTTTCCATCTTCTGGTATTTTCTTCATGCTCTTTCTTCATTGACTTTAAGTTTTTAATCATACACATCTTTCACTTGCTTGGTTAGAGTTACTCCAACATACTTTGTATTATTTGAGGATATTGTGAAAGGGGTTGTTTCTCTGATTAATTTTTTTTTTAAACCAGGGTGGTGGTGGTAGTAGTGGTGGTGGTGTGGTGTGTATAACACACTACTAAGTACGCTTTTTACTTTTTATTTTTTTGGTTTTTTGAGACAGTGTTTGATAGCCCTGGCTGTCCTGGAACTCACTCTGTAGACCAGGCTGGCCTCGAACTTAGAAATCTGCCTGTCTCTGCCTCCCAAGTGCTGGGATTAAAGGCGTGCGCCACCACTGCCTAGCTTCTCTGATTTCTTTCTGAGTCTGTTTGTCATTTTATATATAGGAAGGCTACTGATTTTGTATCCTACCACTTTTCTGAAAGTATTCGTCAGCTGTAGAAGTTTCCTGGTGGGGTTTTTAGGGTCACTTATGTATATTAATGTCATCTGCAAAGAAAGATACTTTGACTTTTTCCTTTCCATTTTTTACCCCTTTAATCTCCTTCTGTAGTCTTAATGCATTAGGTAAGACCTTAGGTACTGTATTGAATAGGTATGGAAAGAGTGGGCACCTCGTCGTCTTCTTAATTTTAGTGGAAATGCTTTGAGTTTTGCTTGGTTTACGGCAATGCTGAATGTGGGCTTGTTTCAAATCAGCTTTGTTATATTAAGGTCTGTACCTTGTAACCTTAGTCTCTCCAGGACTCCTTTCATGAAGGGGTTTTGGATTTTGTCAGTGACCTTTTCTTTCCATTTTTTTTTTTTTTTTTGGTTTTTCAAGACAGGGTTTCTCTGTGTAGCCCTGGCTGTCCTGGAACTCACTCTGTAGACCAGGCTGGCCTCGAACTCAGAAATCCACCTGCTCTGCCTCCCAAGTGCTGGGATTAAAGGCATGCGCCACTCCCCCACCCCCTTTTTTTTTTATTAGATACTTTATTTACATTTCAAATGATATCTCCTTTCCCGGTTTTCCCTCTGAAAAAATAAAATAAAAACTCCTGTTTCCTCCCCCTGCTTACCACCCTACTCTCTCCCTCTTATTGGCCCTGGCATTCTCCTACACTGGGGCATAGAACCTTCACAGGGCCAAGGACCTCTCCTCCCATTGATGACCGACTTGGCCATCCTCTGCTATACATATGCTGCTGGAGCCATGAGTCCCACCATGTCTTCTCTTTGGTTGGAGTTTTAGTCCCTGGAAGCTCTGGGGGTACTAGTTAGTTCATATTGTTGTTCCTCCTAAGGGGCTGCAAACCCTTCAGCTCCTTGGGTCCTTTCTCTAGCTCCTCCATTGGGGATCCTGTACTCAGTCCAATGGATGGCTGTGAGCCTCTACTTCTGTATTAGTCAGGTACTGTCAGAGCCTCTCAGGAGAGAGCTATATCACAGTGGCCTTTTCTTTATCGAATGACATGATCACGTGGTTTTTGTCTTTCAGCCTGTTTATGTAGTAGATTATATTTATTGGTTTACATATGTTGAACCATCCCTTTATCTCTGGGGTGAAGCCTACTTGATCATGGTGGATGATTTTTTGATGTGTTCTTAGATTCACTTCGAAAATATTTCATTAAATATTTTTTCATCTATGAAAAAGGGAAAATGGTCTGTAATTTTCCTTGTTGGCTTTGTGTGGTTTAGTTATCAGGGTAATTATGGACTCTTAAGAAGAATCAGGCAGTGTTCCTTCTGTTAAGGAGTATTGGCATCAATTCTTCTAATGGCTGGTAGAATTCTGCACTGATTTCATCTTGCTCTGGGCTTTCTTTCACTGAGGAACTTTTAATAGTTGTTTCTATGGCCTTCACCAGAGGTTATAGGTCTGTTTCAATTGCTTATCTAGTCTTGATTTAACTTAGGTAAGTGGTATATATTAAGAAATTTATATATGCAGAGGACCTAACTCAAACCCATACAGGCTCCCTATGCTCTCTGAATAGTTGGGTTTGTGGGCTCTGTTCTCATGGTGTCCTCAATCCCTCTGGCTCCTACATATTTCCTCCCCTTTTTCCATGTAGTTCCTGAGCTCAACCTAGTGTTTGGGTGTGGGTCTCTGCATCTGCTCATCAGCTGCCTGAGGAAGCCTCTCTGATGGCAGTTGGCTATGCCCCCTTTTCATCTCTAATTTTTTTTTTATTAATTTGGATCTTCTGTCTTCTCTTTTGGTTAGTTTGGATAGGGTTCTGTTGGTCTTGCTTTCTCAAAGAACCAACTCCTTGTTTTATTCATTCTTTGTGTTTGTTTTGTTTATGTGTTTCTATTGATTTCAGCCCTGAGTTTGATTATTTCTTACTATCTACTATTTTTCACTGTGGCTTCTTTTTGTTCTAGAGCTTTCAAATATGCTCTAAAGTTACTAGCATGAGATCACTACAGGTTTGTTTTTAATGTGAGCACCTAGTGCTAAGAGCTTACTCTTAGAATCACCTTCAATGTCCCATAAGTTCGGGTATATTGTGTATATTCATTTTTAACCAATTCTAGAAAATCTTTCATTTCTTTCTTGTTTTCTATCTTGATCCATTTTTATTCAGTAGAGAGTTGTGTAGTTTACACGACTTTGTAAGCTTTCTCATTTTTCTGTTGTGGATAGCTATAATTTGTGGTAATCTAATGGGATCCAGGGTATTACTTCTATTTTCTTTTTTCTGTTGAGACTTGTCTTATGACCAACTATGTGGTCAATTTTTAAAGAAAGTTCCATGATACTTTTCTGTGTTTAAGTGAAATGTTCTGTAAATATCTACTAGGTCCATTTGATTATGACTTTATTTAGCTCCAGCATTTCTCTGTTTATGATTTGTCTGGATGAACTGTTCGTTTTTCAGAGTAGCGTATGGAAGTCTCCCACTATCAATGTGTGGGGGTCAATATAAGCTGTGGTATTGTTTGTTACAAACTTGTTTGCTCTTGTATTTGTAGCATCAATGTTAAGAAGTGCAATGTCATCTTGGTGTATTTTTCCCTTGATGAGTATGAGTGTCCTTCCCTATCTTATGATTAATTTTGGTTTAAAGTCTATTTTCGTGATGTGAAAATGGCTGCACTGGTTTGGTTTTTAGGTCCATTTGCTTGGAATTTCTTTTCCAACCCTCTACCATAATGTGATGTCTATCCTTGATGATAAGATATATTTCTTGGATGCAGCAGAGAGATGGATCCTGTTTTCAAGTCCAGTCATTGGGTCTGTGACTTTTTATTATAGAATTGAGACAATTACTGTTGAGGATTACCAATGGTTATTGATTCCCCTTGACTTGTTTCTGTAGTATTTTTTCTTCCCTTTTGTTTTATGGGTCAGGGATTATGGATTCCTTGAGTTTTCTTGGGTGTGGCTAGCCTCTTGAGATTGAATTCTACGTCTGTAGAACTATGGTTAAATTTGGTTTTATTGTGGACTTCTTTCTCCATCTGTTGAAAGTGAAAGTTTTGCTGAGTATAGTAGTCTGAGTTGGCATCTCAGAGTTTGTAGAACATCTGTCCAGATTCTTCTGCCTTTCAGAGTCTCCTTTGAGAAGTCAGGTGTAATTCTAACAAGTTTGCTTTTATATGTTACTTAGCCATTTTCTTTTGAAACTTTTAATATTCTTTCTTTGTTCTTTAGGCTTAGAGTTTTAATTATTATGTGCCCAGGAGACTTTCTTTACTTGTCCCGTCTATTTGATGTCCTCTATGCCTCCTGTACTTTGATAGACATCTCCTTTGGGTTAGGGAATTTTTCTTCTATGTTTTGTTGAAAATTATTTCTGCCCCCTTGAGCAGTGTAATTTTCTTCCTCTATTTCTCTTATTTTTAGATTTGGACTTTTAATAGTGCCCCAGTTTTCCTGAATATTTTGTGCCTGGATTGTTTTGGGGTTTTTTTTGTTGTCATTTTATTTTGTTTTTCTTTTTAGATCTAACGTTTTCTTGAACTGAAGTATCCATTTCTTTGTCTTCAACACTCCAGATTCTCTCTTTCATGTCTTATACTCTGTTGGTGAGGCTTGCCTGTATAGTTCCTTTTCAAGTTCCTAAATTAATCATCTCTGATTTTATGTCAATTTGGATTTTCTTTAGTCATTCTATTTCTACTTTGATGTTTTGAACCATTTTCATTGGTTCATTCTACTGTGTGTGTGTATTTTCACAGACTTCACAAAGGGATTTATTCATAACCTCTTTAAGGTTCTTGGGCAGACATATCCATAATAGATATTTTGAAGTCCTTGTCTTCTGCTTCAGTTATATTGCATTTCTCTCAGGGTCTATCTACTTTAGTTTAGATACTGGATTCTGGGATAGACACACTGTCCTGTCCTGGCTGTTATTGATTGGATTTTTAGGTTGTCTAGGCATCTGGGATTAGGAAGATGGTAATTACAGGTGTTATCTGGTCGTGCCTTTTTTGGATGGGTGTTCTGTTTCTTGGATTTTGTTAATCTGTCTGGGTCTTAGGAAGGAAAGGGTAATGGCTTTGTGCATGTTGCCTTGTAGAGAGTGTTTCTGTAGGCCAATGGTTGGCAGAGAAGAATAGTGTTGTCCTAGGAAAGAAAACTGAGAGAGGCTTCACACCTCGAAGTAGACTTCACAGGGAGTTGGGAGGTGCGGTGGGAAGGGGCGATCTGTCAAGTAGGTTGCGGCAGAGCAAAGAATTACCTAGACAGACAGACATGAACCAAGTGTTGGAGTCTCCAGTGAAAGAAGGTGAAGTAGTGGGAGGAGCATTGTCAGCAGGCTGTTGTCAGACTGAGAGTAAAAGTGAAGAGATTATAATGGAAGAGAGGAACTGTAATCTGAGAGACTTACTTGAATCCCTGCCAGCTGTAGCTACTGCAGGTTCCTAGTAGAAGGATTTTCAGGGTTTTGGAGGCTGACACAGGAAAGAGATGGACTAGAAGGGGTGTTGAGAAGGTTCACAGGAAGGAGGCAAACTGTGTCTGCCACAAGCTTTGGTGGAGTCCCCAGGGAAGAGAGGCAGAGTGGGAGGGCTATCCCCTGCAGGTGATCTGTTATAAGGCTGGGGGTGGTACCTGGGAAATTGCAGTGGAGGATAGGAAGGAGGTTGAAGTTGTCCTACTTGCTTCCCAGGCTAGTGTGGATACTGGGTTCCCAGGTAGAGAGTGTTTCTAGGTATCACCACAAAGGAACAGGAATGGGCTTGTAGGTGTAGGGGAGCTGAAAGGGTCCACAGGAAATAGGAAAGCTGGGTTTACATCAAGGTTTGGAGGAGTGTCAAGGGAATGAAGGCAGAATGGGAAGACCATCCCCTGCAAGTGTTCTGCCAAAAGGCTGGGAATGAGACTGGGGAATTGCAATGTAAGATAGCAAGGAGAATGATGATACTTCCAGGCCAGTTGACTACTGGGTTCCCAGGTGGAAAGTCTAGTCTAGGGGTTCCATGCCCTAAGATCAGACAAAGTTTAGACCAAGAATCTCTTACTGGCTACCTACATGTAAGGAAAAGTTAGTTTATTTAGTCTGCCTTAGGGAGAAGAGAAGTTGTTCTTTCTAGGATTTGCTTTGAGGAAGGAGTTATAATCTAGAAAGCATGAATGAAAACAGATTGTATATAACACCATCAAAGGTGTGATCAGTGGCGGCACAGCACAACTCATCGCTGGAATTGCTTCAGAAAGGGAATGTGGGAAGATTCCTTAGTTGGTGTTTAAGAGAGCCACAGAAATGTAGTCATGACTCTTGGCAGAACTGGGCTAATATGAAGTGATGGCAGTGTGGCAAAGACAATAAATACTGCAAAGTGTAAGCCTTTGGTTATGGCCTGCCTCATTCTGCAGTGGTAATTCTTGTTCTTTGAGCTTCCTGTGGTAGTACTGGATACGGTTCTACCTTCTCCAGTTAGTTCAGAGCTAAGTTATATGTCTCTAGGCCACCTTTACCATTGTTTCAGAAAAAGAACTAATGGCACCAGTGCAGGTGATGGGTATAGCTCTTTCCAAACAATGGCATGTACCTTCTTCCCACCAGAGCTGCTTGTCTAGTCTTTTTGTCCTTCTCTACCCTTTCACCACAGGCAGCCAGTCAGTAGCTTTTGTTCTATCTTCAAATTATCTCATGTTAAGTTTTTATGTCCTCTTTGGCACCATGCTAGTCTAAGTACCCGTCACCTTTTACTTGATGGATTATGGTGGTCTTATCCTACTAGAATCTTCAGTCTGGTATCCCCTCAGGTCACTGAGATATTTTGTACCCTCCTTCCACAAGCCCATAATAGAGCTGTTCTATTTCAGTTTGGAGCCCCTTATACTGGAGTTACTACCACATGACCTTCATATGTTCTTCCCCGATCCTTTCCCCAAAGCAAGCATCCTTTGTTATCAAGACTATATTTATTTTGCCGCTAGCATCAATTCTATCATAAAACAGGTGTTCTGTGACTATGTTGTTACACTAAATCAATGAGTGTGTAAGTGGGTAAGCTAGATAAATGTATGGGGTGGATGGATCAGGGATTGGAGACAAAGGCACAGACATGGATGCTTGGATTCCCTAAGCTCCCAAGTGAAGGGGGATGTCATTGAGAACATTGACATACAATATAGCCCACGGTGGCCTCAAATTCATGCCAGTTTTCCTGCCTTAGCCTCCTGAGTGCTGGACTTACAGGTATTACCACCGTGATTGGTTTTGTTTGACAGTTTTTTGAAAATCAGTTCTGGAAATTACTTTGATTAAGTAAACAACAGACCTTCTTGTTTGGTAAGGCAAGCACAGTGTAGGATAGACAGAAAGACAAACAGGAATTTTGTAAAGATTTATTTTTATTTTACATTATGCCTCTGGGGGGATGCACATAACTGCAGGTGCCCATAGAGACCAGGAGGCATTGGATTCCCTGGAACTGGAGTTACAAGTGGTTTAGAGATATGTGTGTGGGTAGTGGAGTGTAACTCAGGTGTTCTGCAAGAGTAGTACATGCTTTAAGCACTGAGCTTTCTCTTTAATCCCAGGCTTTGATTTGTAGCATCAATGATTTAAAAGCTCATGTTGTGGGGGTTAGAGATATGGTTCAGCTGTGAAAAGTGCTTAGTCTTCTTGCAGAGGACCTGGGTTTGATTCCCAGCCCCCTCATGGCAGCTCAAAACACTAGTTCCTAAGAAACTGATGCCCTATTTTGGCCCCCATGGGCACTACATGTATATGGTAAACAGACAATGAAGGCAAAGGACCCATACATAAAAGTAAATTAAGGAAGAAAGAAAGAAAAGAAGCCAAAGCTTCTTGATCCAGGCTATATGACCTTCAACAGGAATCTTCTTTAGGACAACTAAACTTCTTATTTGTAAAATGAAGCAGTTAGTCTAAATTTTGTCCTGTTTTAAGGATCTAGTTTTGGCTTTTCATTCCCTTTCCCTTTCCCAGGAATGCTTTGAAGAGGACCCAGGGCGTAAGTGGATGGATGGCTTGCTCAGTAACCCAGGGAATGAGGCTGGACCCCACATAGGGCTCTTCATGGATAGCTACCGCTACTTGCATCCAAAACAGCAGAGGGCTTTCACCTGCTGGTCAGTGGTCAGTGGTGCCCGCCATCTCAACTACGGCTCTAGACTTGACTATGTATTGGGAGATAGGGCCTTGGTCATAGATACCTTCCAGGCCTCCTTCTTACTCCCTGAAGTGATGGGCTCTGACCACTGCCCTGTGGGAGCTGTCTTAAATGTATCCTGTGTGCCAGCAAAACAGTGCCCAGCTCTGTGTACCCGCTTCCTCCCTGAGTTTGCAGGTACCCAGCTCAAGATTCTTCGCTTCCTAGTTCCTCTTGAGCAAGAACTTGTGCGGGAACAGCCAGTCCTGCAGCCCAGCCATCAAATCCAGGCACAAAGACAGCCAAGCAAAGCCCGCACGCATTCAACCAGGCTTCGGAAAAGTCAAGGTGGCCCCAAAACAAACCAGAAAAACCTGAGGAGTTATTTCCAGCCTTCCTCTAACCTTTCCCAAACTTCTGGTGTGGAGCTGCCTACCCGGCCTTTGATGGGCCCTCTTACAACCCCAAAGACTACAGAAGAGGTGGCAACAGCCACAGTGGTAGAAGAGAAGAACAAGGTTCCAGAGGCCAAAGATGAGAAAGGAGTAAGGACCGCCTTCTGGAAGTCTATGCTGAGTGGGCCCTCACCCATGCCCCTCTGTGGAGGCCACAGGGAGCCATGTGTCATGCGTACTGTGAAAAAAGCAGGACCCAACTTTGGTCGCCATTTCTACATGTGTGCTAGACCTAGAGGTCCTCCCAGTGACCCCTCCTCCCGCTGTAACTTCTTCCTCTGGAGCAGGCCCAGCTGAACAGACTGAGGCATAGGGATGGCATCGTGTTCACCACAGGCAGGGCTCAGATGCCAGGTCCCTGCCTCTGCAGGTGTCTTCTCCCTGAGGCTTCCTTTTGTTCTCTGCTTTCTCTTCTCTTCCTTCCCTTCTCCCCCTAATGCCTCTCCCCTTCTCAGATCTCTGTTTCTTCCTCTTTGTACATGTAGGAGCAGGGAACTAATTTAAACCCCTTCTGCCCTTGTTGGGGCATAAATAACATTTGGTTCATAAATAAAGTTCACATCTTTGTTTTCAGTATACCATGTTGAGTGGATATTTTAGATGCACTCTAAAAAGTTGAGTCAGAGGCTCTCTCAGTGCGAGGCTTGTTTGGCCTCATGTAGCCCAAGGCAACATGGGGGAGGGAGGAGCTGTGCTCCCCAGGAAAGGGTCTAGTGAGCCCTGGGGATTATTTGCTACTCTGAGGTTGGATCGGTGAGGAAGGTGGGTATAGTGTGGGGGTGTGTATTCTTAAAAGAGTTTCCCAAGCAGTGTGTTCTTTAGCTGTTACACATGAATTACCAGAGAGAAAGAACCGGTGTTTCAGCCTTCAGAGGTCCAAAGTCTGAGTTACCATAAGTCTCAGAAGATGACCGCTTTGGCCCGTAGAGTTAGAATTCCCTGTTGGGAGCCTAGCTGTGAAGACATTGTATACTGTAGCCAAGCCTCTTCCTTCACCTTGAGGAAGGATAGGAAATCCTACAAGATGCCATTAGAGAAAAAGGATAGTGGATCAAGAAAGAATCCATTCCTTATTCTGGAAGATTCCTTGGCATGGGGAAGCCATTATTCCCAAAGAACAGTCAGTCTTTAGTTGAGACCTACTCCATCTTCTGACCTCAGAGGCTACCTGGGGCTTACCTTTCCAGGTCTCCCAGTGAAGAGTAGAGACCTGTATTTTTGTCTAAATTCTTGGGAAAGCTACTTCAGGTTAGCTAAGGAGTTTAGCTCTTTGTACAGCTTCCGATACAGTTTGGGGGCATTTCTTATCTCTTCCTAAATCTGACTTTTCATATCAGTAAAATAGAGTGATCAGACCAACAAGTACTCTGGTTTCCTTGTGAGGCTGGAGTGGTCTGAGTGAGTCAGTATAATACAAATTGTCTGCTCTTGGTCCACCAAAGGGCCACGGATGTTTCAGGTTGCTCTTTATTTTCAGAATCAAGTCAGCTAGAAGCACACAGCAAAGCAGCAGGAAGGAAGCCCAGCCCCAGGCAAAGTGCAGGTGGAGTTGGCATCCAAGGCAGCTGGCTCCTTAAGCGTAGGTGGTAACATATTGGGGTCCCATGTTCCCAAAGTAGGATCGCTCCCACTCACTCATAAGTTCAAAGTGCACAGGACGGTGACAGAAGTTGCATGCAGCCACAGACACGTCTTGGAGGGGCAGCCCCACCTCAGTCCAGGCCAGCAGCAGTTTCTCTGAAAGGGAAGAAGAGAAGAGGGAAAGAATTGGTTAGACTTGGTCTTCCAAAACCCGTGTTGCTACAGATGCACCAAGGTCTTGCTTCCCTCAACCCTTTGAGGTAACTTGGGTCCAGAAGTAGATTTACTTGTCTGCTTCAATGTGACCCAGAAATGCTACCATTTGTCTGTGGGTCCTAGGATGTATAAAAGACAGGAAACCATACCTGTGACAAGATTTAAAACCATGCTGTGCTAGCCTGTATTCCCTCCCTACATAAGGAACACGTGTAGGCCTAACAGTAAATCTCTCTGCTTAGAAAATCCTGATCTGATGAAGACAACACTAAAAGGAATCATACTGCCCTATCAGTGTTGTGAGACAGGGTAAGGTGCATTCCTGGGGTGTGTAGGGACCCAGAGGATGGAACAGGAGCAACTGTAGAAAGTACTTCAGGTGTGTGGCTGGTCTTTGTTTTTAGCCCCTTTTCTGTCCATCCCTTTCCTGGTATAATCCAATCTTGTGTTCTTTACACTATCTGTATGCAGATGACTCTGAATTTTTTACTTCCAGCTTCCCCAGAACTCTGTCTCAGTTTCCAGGTTTGTATAACTAATAGCGTCTCTGCTTGGCTGCCTTAATTCGCTATATCTAACAACTCGGACACAACTGAACTGTTTATACTGTCCCTTTCTGCTCGCTTTTTTTGCCACTTACCTATGCCACTCCATCCACACCTATCTTTTGTTTCCCAGAGATAAAGGGAATATTTTTGTCTTTGAGTATTTGCCTTGGGCTGTTCTCTGGGATGTCCATTAGGTACTTACCCAGCTAACCTCCTTGTCTCCTTCAGATCTTCTCTCCAGTGTCACCTTAATGTTTTCTACTCTTGCCACTCCATGTGTACAGTCTTCCTCCAAGCCAGTACCTGCCCATAGCACTTCTTGTCCCCTCTTTCTGCTTTCTGCTTTCCCTTTGAACTAGAATGCTAATTATTTTTTTAAAGTTGATTACCCCTTTCTACTAGAATTAAGAAGCTTAGTTCTAGTAGAAAATGACTCTGTTTTGTCTATTCCTAGGTTTTTAGCACAGTGTCCAGCCCATAATAAGAACATGATAGACATCTATGGAAAGGATGAGTTAAGATTAGAAGATGAAGGGAAGTAGCCAGAGGGGATAATGGATGATGAAGTCAAGAGAGTGAAGTACAAGGAAAGAACTTGAATTGATTGGACATGGTTAGATAAACAAAATGCCTGTGACAGGCCAGGGCACAGACAGCACCAGGTGGAAAGCACCGAATGTCTTACTAGGGAGCTTCAACTTTATTGTATAATCTAGGGGTCTCTACAAATTTGGGGCCCAACATCCTTATTAGCATAAATGGCTTAGCATGTACTTCTAAGCTATATTTATGTACATTTGTCGTTATTTCACACACATTAAACTCTGATATATTTTATCAGCTGGTGGATCAGCTTTTTAAAAAAAGATTTATTTACTATGTAGACGTTGTTCTGTTTACATGCATGCCTGCACGCCAGAAAAAGGTATTGGATCTCATGATGGATGGTTATGAGCCACCATGTGCTTGCTGGGAATTGAACTCAGAACCTCTGGAAAAGCAGCCTTAACCTCTAAGCCATCTTTCCAGCCCTGTAGATTATCTTGAATACCTTACCTTAAAAGAATGTGACAGGCAATGGAGAGGTTTGGGAAATGGAACAATATTGTTGGGTTTTAGAAAAATCCCTCTGCTGGTTAGTGTGAGAACATTTTAGAAGGGGGAGGGGAAAATATGGATGTATTTTCAAGAAACTGCAGCCGAGAAATGAGACTATATTTGAAAGAGGTTGAAGACAAGAGGTGCAGGATTTCAGGCTGAGTTGGCTGTGGGATTAAGGGGCTGGTGGAATAGTGGGTGATGCCTCTATCTTTCCTGCAAACGTGAACACTCAGACACCTAAGCACTGAGAGCTCTATAACCAAATCCCAGAGCTATAGAAGAGACTGAACACAAAGGCCCAAGTGTCTGAACCACCCACTCCTACAAGCCTAGTAGCTCTGACCATGGAGATGAGAGTCAGGACCCCTAGTGCATATGTGACCATGGGCCAATAACTGATTTTATGCTTCAATCTGTACATAATACAAAATGAAAATTATAAAAGCATCTCTATTACATGTATTAAATGAGTTAGCACATTTTAAACAGTGTTTGGCACATGGTAAGTAATGGATATTAGGCAGCTTTAGTTGATGTTTTTAAATGAATGAATGGATTGACTTAACTATCTTCCTCAAATTATGCTGGATAGTCTGTAGACATAATGACTTTTCAATACACTCTGCTTTCCTATCTAATCATTACTCCCAGAATTCCTTTATTCTAGAATCTTGGCACTATATCCACATGTAGTTCAATGTGGACCACAAAGACTTGCTCACCTGTAAATCCTTTCTACTTTTACTTCATACTTCATAGCCACTCAGCTCATCATATTGGACTAGTACTATCTGTATCTGTTTCCTCTGCCTATCAATGTACGATTGTCTGCATATATTTATTTCATGCCAGAGACTTAGAATAAGCACCTGCTGTGTGCCAGGTTCTGTGTTAAAAAAAATATATAACTTGACAACATACATATGTATACATTTATATATACATATATACATATATGTATGTGTATATAAATAAACATGCATTTATATACACATACATACATATATGTATGTGTATATAAATAAACATTATATGGAAACAACAGGTTATATTTTGGACTATATACATATATACAAATATATGCATGTATTGATGAAAAAACAGGCCATGAATTTGAAGGAGGGCAGGGAAGGGTATATGGGAGGGTTTGCAAAGAGAAAGGGGGGGGGAGAAATACTGTAATTAAATTGCAATCTCAAAATGTTCCTAAAAGAAATATACTAAACATTGGATGAATTCACCAAATTGCCGTCTTTTAGGGTAAAACCAAACTCCCCAGCTCAGCTCTATAGGCCTCTAAACCTAGCCCTTATTTATGTTGTCTTTGTAGCTCATAGATGACACCCACCCCTCTCTTTCTATCCCCTAGTCCAGTAATTCCTCTGGAACTGCTAGAATGCCTTGAACTCCTGATCCACCTTCTTCTACCTCCAAAGTGCTGGGATTTTAGGTATGCGTAACCACACTCAGCTGTTACTGTTCTTCACGTATAGCTGTTCCTTTATCCTTTATCCTTACCCCTTTTCTTTGTGTTCTTTCCTCTTCTAGGAGCACCTCATATTAACTTTCTTCTCTAGGTCCAAAACCACTTACCTAGTAAGATTCAGCCCAGAGGTCCCTTCCCCTAGGAAGCCTATCTTGAATCCTGAAGGTGAAGGTTAGGCACTTCCTCTCTATTCCCACAATTTCCTCAGGGACTGTCTTTGTTCATTTTTATCTTACCTCACATCATTGTTTGTATCCACTATTGTTTCTATCTCTGTGATCACTCCAACCAAACTAGAGCCCAGGGAGACTACAGGCTCTTTCCCAATCATTTGGGACCCTGGTATACAGCCTGGTACACAACAGATGCTTCTAGGAATATTTTCCAAGTTGAATGAATCTGTTCTCCCAGCTTTTTTGGATCCTGGGGCTTAGGGGCAGAAAAATATAGACAGCCATGCCAAGGACTTACCCACAAAGTTTTCCATCATCTGAGGGCTGTGGTGGGGGGAGGGGGCCAAGCGCAGTAGCTCCTCACCACGAGGCACAGTTGGGTAGTTGATGGCCTGCACATAGATGCTGTGCTTGGAGAGCAGAAGATCACAGATCTTGCTGTTGAGTGCCGCATCACCCACCTAGACTCAAAAGAAAGGGCTTTCAGTACTTCTTACCCTGGGGCCACCATTGCACATTAGCTCTATTAAGCAGGTGGAGGGAACCAGATTAAAGAGCACCACTGAATTTGAGGACAGATTGTTTTTCATAAAGGGCTTAGGCAGTATCAGCTTCAGAATCTCTATCAAGGGGGAGCCCCGAGCCAGCAGTGAGATGTGAAGGAGGGATAGAGTTGGCATCTTGTCTTGATACTATTTATACAGCAAGTACATTGGTTAACTTGGGGTGTTTGGAAAGCCAGGGCAGTTCTGAGTTGCTGTCACTAGTTTAATTTAAACATTAGATAGTTAGATCCAGTTGGCCCTCTGTGTCTGTGTTCTTTGTTCAAGTATCCAACCAGCCACAGATAAAATTTAAATATTGTTAATGTACAGACTCTCCTCCTTGATACACTCTAACTACTAAGTTGTTTTTATTAGAATTTGGTATTATTGGTAATCTAGAGATGATTAAATGTATATTGGAGGGCTGAATAGATTGCATGGAAATGTAACACTTTTTTGTACAGCTGAATGTGAGCATTTATGAATTTTGATATGGGCCATGGGCAGAGCTGGAGGCAATCCTCCATGGATACTGAGAGATGACTATTCTTTCTTTCTCATCCACAAATTGTTGTAAGAAGCATCTTTCCCACATCCTGACTTAACAGGCTCACGAAATGTATGCCATTTAAGAAAGGAACAGGACTTGATTTTAGAAGTAAGAAGAAACATTTAAACAGAGCTAGTGATCTAGAGTACTAGCTCTTTCCATGTCTGTTCATTGTATTGTTTTGACCTCAACTTGTTAGTAACAAGTATATTTTACTGTATAATCAGGTGTGACAGAAACCTGATCAATTGACAGAATTTACTTAATGTTGTATACTCCAACAAAAGAACATTTCTATTTTTTCCCCTGTGTTTATAGGCTAAGTATATATAACCCACTAAACTGATTTTATGACCAACTAATAGTTTTTATAAACAATTATAAGTGCAATATTGTGAGGGCCAAAGCAGTTTAGTAATAGTGAGGCAATGGTTGATGCTGAAATGACAGGTTAATCTATAATGGCTGATTTTTCAAAGCAGGGGCCAAAGGTGACGTTGTGTGTGTGTGTGTGTGTGTGTGTGTGTGTGTGTGTGTGTATGTGTGTGTGTGTGTGTTGTGTGAGGTGGATCATAGTGATGATTGAAGGAGCACATGTCAGTTTGTTGCAAATGGGAAGGTTCCAAGAACAGGGAGGTGGGGAAGGAAGTGGGGAAAGGTGGAGTCCTCACCCTGATGGGGATGATGTGGCTGGGACAGGGGATAACAGGAAAACCTCTGTCCATTAGTAGCTGGCGCATGTGTTTGACGTTTCGCTGGTGTGCCCGCCTCAGGGCTTGACCCTCCTCTCCCTTGAGTAGACGCACAGATTCTAGAGCTCCAGAGAGCACCATGGGAGGCAGTGAAGTGGTAAAGATGAAGCCTGCAGCGTAGGAGCGCACTGTGTCCACCAAGTCCCGGGTGCTTGCTATATAGCCACCGACGCAGCCAAAGGCCTTGCCTGCAAAGAAGCAATAATCAGTCCCCAGAGGGGCGGGATCGTGCCCCAGGTAACACAGGCAGGTACACCAGAAGCTGGGGCTCCAGGCTCTCTTCCCCAGTCCTCTGCACATCTCTCCTGTTCATGTCAGAGCTTTGCTTCTGTGGTTCTGAGATAGGACTGTCACATACTGCCATATGTGGTGACTAGATAGACAGGAGCAGGGTGGAGACTGTTACTTGGTTAGGGCCAGGAGAGTAACTAAGATGAGGCGCGGAGATGGGTGGGGAAGAAAACAGTTTTCTTCTTCTGGCTGAACCCAGCTGTTTTGTTCATGTCAGGAGCCTTTTAGAAAAGTGTTTCTAGACTTTCTTGGTGACTCTGCATTGAGATGGGAAAGAGTTGATTCGATAGGATAAAAGCCTAGGGTTTTAATGAAGAATTTTATGTCATTTCTATAATCCTTAAAAGAGATTAATGCCAAGGTGGGGCCCTGGGCATATTTGAAGGAAAGAGGGAGAAGAAGGGGGAAATGATGAAATTATAATCTCAAAAAATAAAGAAAATAAAAATGGTTCATGCCATGTGCAAAAAAA
>JADRCC010189848.1:747-11181 GCA_019843855.1 Hylomyscus alleni
GAGAGAGAGAGAGAGAGAGAGAGAGAGAGAGAGAGAGAGAGAGAGAGGTTGAGTTTTAGAAAGGCTACATAATTTATCCAAGTTTGTTAAGCTAGTCCTGGGGATGCAAGAACCATTGTCCAGCTGGGTACATGCTCCTTTCAGTTTGCATCTACACCTGGGAGCCGACCCTGTGCTACAGTCCTCCCCACCACAATCACATCCAGAGACAGCTTGATCCCCAGGAGTTCTGACATACTCAGGCTCACAGGCCGACTGGCCAATCAGAGACAACAAGGCTAGCTAACACCAGAGATAACCAGATGTCAAGAGACAAGCATTAGAACACAATCAACAGAAACCAATTCTACTTGGTATCATCAGAACATAGTTCTTCTGGTGCAGCAAACTTTGGATACCCCAATACATCTGAAAAAGCAAGATTATGACTAAAATCCCATCTCATGATGATGATAGAAGACTTTAAGAAGGACATAAATAACTCTCTGAAAGAAATACAAGAGAACACAGGTAAACAGGTAGAAACTCTTAAAGAGAAACACAAAAATCCATTAAAGAATTATAGGAAAATACAATCAAATAGGCAAAGGAAATGAACAAAACCATCCAGGATCTAAAAATGGAAACAGAAAGAATAAAGAAATCACAAAAGGAGACAACCCTGAAGTTAGAAAATCTAGGAAAGAGATCAGGAGTCATAGATGCAAGCATCCCCAAAAGAATACAAGAGATAGAAGAGAGAATCTCAGGGGCAGAAGATATCATAGAAAACATTGACACACAACAATAAAAAAAACGCAAAATGCAAAATGTTCCTAACTCAAAACATCCAGGAATCATATAAAAGTGAAAATAGACCATAATAGTTGAAAACACCTTCTTCTTGGCTAGCATTCACAATGTCAAAAGGTGTTGTGTAAGCTCCTAGGGAAATAAGACAACAATGGCCTTAAGTAGAACTGGACTCTATGCTATAACACCAACATACCAGGCCATATGTACCCACTTAAGCAATAAAAGCATGAATATTATGGGTGATTAACTGCTTTGAGTGGAGTTGAGGCCTGCTCTACCAGAAGGAAATTCGTGCTTGGTACTATACTCTTCGTCAGAAGCCTATGACTGAGGGGGTCAGGCCTGCTGGAGTAGAACCCAACAATGTTATTTTGCTAAATAGTCATGATTTAAAATTGCCTTCTAATCATTAGTGTTTATAGCATAGACCTGAGATTCTCACAACCTTCATCAGAGGAGCTTCCTTTTTAGTGGACAATAGTCCCTAGAGAGATATATAACTGTTTAAGTTTTGTAATATGAGACTGAAAGTTCAGGCCTAAATGAGACAACTTTCTCACTTGCCTCCCAACAAGGATCAAGGATCATCATAGCAAAAGAAGGATAAAAAAATGTAATAGCTGAATGATGAAATGCACACTTTTGGACATGCCCTGGCTATCACACTAATGAACTATGGATCTCTGCACAAAACCTGCCCAAGATAAACCCAACAAAAATCCTGATATAGATAATGGATATGCTCTTCATACCCTAAGCCATACTGAGTAGTTATTGGCAATTGTACTTGATAGTTAATGGAGAAAGGAGAATTTTAGTTATTTTTTGTTTGTGGCCAGTGGAAGATTTCTCATGCTAGAGTGGATGACCTCTAATACATAGTTGCCTGTTCAGCACAAAGTGAACTTGAAAACAAAAAGTAAAAACCATGAAGTTGTGAGGGGGCTATACTGGAAGCGATTTGGGAAGAGTTGTAAGGTTGGAATAAGGGAGTTGATATGATCATGTTTCATTTTATACATGTATGTCATTAAGAAAATAAACAAAAATTAACATTATAAACCAAAGAAAACAGGTCTTGCTACCTTAAATAAAATAGATGTTCATGAAAACCTTTATTCATAAAATTTTATAAAAAGCATACAATAAATTATTTCTTAAAATTCTGACTTTGCTTAGAGATCACTGATACGTACACAGGATTTAGAGAGTAATTATTTTTTTATAAAAGTATTTTGAACAGGTCTTAAGGAAGAAAAAATGTTTCCCTGCTTTATATTCAGAAAAGGCTCTTTCTTTCAGCTTGCATTCATGCTAAAGGCGTCTCTGAACTGTGTGCAGGCAGCTCTGCTCTTACAAGATGCTTCAGGGAATAGGAATTTACTCCTGCTACTTAAGCCAGAAGGATAACTAGGAAGCTTGCTGATTTAATTTTAGAGAGAGGTCTTAAGGCTTCACCTCTATTTGCAAAATGTCCTCAGGGGATGAGTGACTCACCAATCCCAGATATGCAACTTCGGGCACACCTTGTTAACATGCAGCAGCCTATCACAGCCTAAGGTTGTAACTTCTGACATGCTTATATTCCTGGAGTGAAGGATGCTTGGATGTTCTCTTTTCCTTTTAATTAGGATATCCAAAATAGGAACATTTTGTTTTAAGGCACCCTTGAGCATTCCTACCTAGAACTTTGGGCTTGACAATAAATGATCTGCCACTTAAAAATTCTGTTACAAAGAGGGCTTTGATTCTAACTGAGTGCTTTGGTTGCTAATTTACAAATAAGTCTCTTGCATTGTGGTAAAATACATTGCTGCTATAAAATAAAATTCAATAATGACATATGTGTTACAGATGATATTTTAAACAGATATTTGATAGAAATTATATTCCTGCAGTTTTAATATTTAAGGGAATGTTAAATTCTAGCATGAGCACATAAGTCAGAGAAGAATCTAAGATTCCTTTGAACAAAATGATCAGCTTCTTCCTTGCCATTTAGAATATATAATTTGTCTAAATGGGAAATTGAGTTTTGATCTTAAGTGCAAATTTATTTAACCTATTTCTCCAACAACATTTGATATAAATTTGAAATGTTAAATATTATAAAAACATGTAAAAGCTTAAAGTTTTCTGACAGATTTACATAAACATTTGCAAGAGCATCACTTTTTCTGCTTGTGCAGGTATGCATAAGTAAAGAATCAGATTTGTGTATCCATATAAAAATGATAGCATATTGTAGGGCAGTAGCCTGTTCAGGCAATCTAGGCCCAGTCAAGTAATAGGTCTGAACTCCAGTGACCCAGTTGGCAATATCTTTGCCTGCAAGGGACATAAGGTATTTGGCCAGAAATCTTGAGTCCTTGGCTACTGTTTCAGTCAGAACCTCTCACAGCTGCCCTTTCAGGAGATGTGTGCTCTTTCAGGTAGACAATGCCCCAAACTCCCAGCAGTCTAGCTGGACTCTACCCCCAGTCATCTGACCACAACCAAGCATGCCTTGCCCCACAGACAAATAGCCATGCCTCACAAGTACAAGGGGTGGTTCACCCCCTCCTCTCCTCTCTTGCTCTTTGTCCCCTCTCTTGTCCTCTTTCTCCTCTTGCCTTCTTCCTTTCTGTCTCTTGCTCTTTGTTTTCTCTCCTGCCTTCTTGTTCTCTTGCTTCCTTTCTTTCCTTTCTCTCTCTCTCCTCTTCTCCTTTCCTTCCTCCCCTTTCGTTCTCTCTACATGGCTGGCCTATTTTCTCTTTCCTATAAAATATCTCACTCATGCATTGCCTCCTTTTAATTAACTCATGTGCTGTGTAGCTCCAGGCCTCAACAGAAAAGAGCACCAGGCCTCAGGAGAGACACACATGCTCACAGCATATATGAACATTGTATAAATACTATATGCTAATAGTTTATACATAAAAACTATCTAATCCATAGAATTAAACAATGCAAATTTACTAAATAAGAGTCAAGGAAAGGCCATCCAGTGACTGTCCCACCTGGGGATCCATCCCATATACAATTACCAAACCCAGATACTATTGTAGATGCCAACAAGTACTTGCTAACAGGAACCTAATATAGCTGTCTCCTGAGAGGCTCTGCCAGTACCCAACAAATGCAGAAGTGGATGCTCACAGCCATCCATTAGACTGAGAACAGGGTCCCCAATAAAGGAGCAAGAGAAAGGACCCAAGGAACTGAAGGGATTTGCAGCCCCATAGGAGGAACAACAATATGAACTAACTTGTACCACCAAAGCTCTCAGAGTTTAAACCACCAACCAAGTATAAATGGAGGGGCTCATGGCTACAGCTGCATATGTATCAGAGGACAGCTTTGTGGGACATCAATGAAAGGTCCTTTGAAGGATTGCTGCCACAGTGTAGGGGAATGCCAGGACAGGGAATTGGGAGTAGGTGGGTTAGTGAGCAGGGGGAGGGGAGATGGGATAAGGGGGTTTTAGGAGGGGAAATGAGGAAAGGGGATAACATTTGAAATGTAAATAAATAAAATATCTAATAAAAAGAATGCTTGTAATATTTATATATATATATATATTATAAGCTATTCTTGTATATTATATACATATTGTATACATAATTGTATTCTTGTATTATATATATGTATACACACACACATATATATACATTATATGTATACATATATATATATATATATATACATATATATATTAATCCAAAACTCTATACATTCTTTAAGTTTTTTATGGCTGAAAATAAAAATAGTGGTTTTTCCAGGAGAGATATTTGGAAAAAAAGTCTCAATTCTGGAATGTAATTTTCCAGTTCAGCTGATGGTCTCCTAGATTTCCCCTGAAAAGCAGCTGACTCACACTTTCCCAACTACTCATAATGCCCCCAACAGATGGGAAAAGCACTTGAAGCAAATTATTCAACTGCTTAGCAATTATTTACAAATAATACCCCAACCTGGTTGTAAATTCAAGCCAAAAATCTGTTATTAGCTCCCAAACAATATCCTCTTCTTTTCCAAAACTTAATTATTTACTCTCATACTGAAGAAAATGAAAGATGGCTTGGCTCATTTTACTGTATTATGTGTTAGATATGGGAATTCACTGTTTATATCTGCAAAATATGTAAAGGCAATTTACTGACATGGTTGGAGAAAAAAGTAAGGTGCAACTATCTTCCCCATATCCCCTTGTTTCAAGTCATGGTGCTCATTAATTTATTATTAAATAGTTCCTTAGTAGAGTTGAACTAAAACCTAGGGACTTAAGCACATAAAAATGTCTATTATTTGAACTTAAAGGGGTAAAAAAGAGCAAAAAGACCGATCCTTAAAGGTTAAGATAGAAATGAAAATTCTTATATATGACTTATATAAAATTTGTTGTTCTCTTAAGACAAAGATTATTTGTTCAAAATTGGAATTCAAATAATATCACAATTGAAATTCAAACTCTGACCATCATACTGAGTTAAAATCATTTCATGGTACATTCACTTATATTATGATATAATTGTATATTTGTAGTGACAAATGCAAAATAAAGCCAGCAACCTTTATTTATTTTTAAAGAACGATCTGAATTTCATTGAAAAGTCCTATAGATATAGGTTATATTTGTGTGATTGCATTTTAATTAAGTAAATTATGTGCTTTGTATATGGTTCTTTTACTTTTTATTGGTTATTTTATTTATTTAAATAAATAAGTTTCAAATGCCCCCTTTCCTGGTCTCTCCTCTGCAAAGCCCCCATCCCACTCCCTCTATTTTACCTCTAAGAGGGTGCTCCCCCACCCCCACCTCACTCCTCTAGCATCCTCCTATACTGGGGCATTGAGATTCCACAGGACCAAGGACTCCAAGGACTTCTTTTTTTTTTTTTTTTTTTTTTTTTTTGGTTTTTCGAGACAGGGTTTCTCTGTATAGCCTCGGCTGTCCGAACTCACTCTGTAGACCAGGCTGACCTCGAACTCAGAAATCCACCTGCCTCTGCCTCCCAAGTGCTGGGATTAAAGGCGTGCACCACCACCGCCCGGCTGGACTTCTTCTCTCATTGGTGCCAGATAAGGTAATTCTCTGCTACTTATGTAGCTGGAGCCAGGGACATATCCATGTATAAACTTTGGTTGATGATTTAGTTCCTGGGAGTTCTGAGGTATCTGGTTAGTTGATATTGTCATGTTTTCTATGGTGTTACAATCCCCTTCAGCTCCTTCAGTCTTTTCCCCAACTCTTCCATTGGGGCCCTTTGGGCTGTAAGTATCTGCACTGTCTTATTCAGATGCTGGTGGAACCTCTCAGAGGACAGCTATACCAGGCTCCTATCATCAAGTACATCTTAACATCAGCAATAGTGTTGGGGTTTGCTGTCTGCAGATGGAATGGACCCTAAGGTGGGGCAGTCTCTGGATGGCCTTTCCTTCTGTATCTGCTCAATTTTTATCCTTGAATTTTCCTTTAGACAGGAACAATTCTGGGTTAAAAATTTTGAGATGGGTGGGCCCCATCCCTCAACTGCTGGCTGTGCCTATCTACTGGAGGTGGTCTCTTATCTTCCTTATCTGCCCTCTGTTGGACATTTTGGCTAATGTCATCCCTGTTGGATCGTGGGAACTTCTTGTTTCCCTGTGTCTGGGGATATATATATATATATATATATATATATGTAATTAAATATATAGATTTATAAAGGATATAAAATAAATCTTAATATTTCAAATATTAAATTTATTAGAATAATAAATTTATTATTTCAAATATTAAATTTTATTTAATTTCTTTATTTAATTTCTTTATTTAATTTCTTTATTTCAAATATTAAATTTATTAGAATAATATTCTCTAGCATAGTTCATTTGATGTTATTCAGTTTTGTTATAAGAAGTCTTAAGAACCTCCTGAAGTAATGAGAATAATATAACAAATCACTAGGTGCCCATTACTGAGCTTCAACAATTACTAACTTAAAGTAATTGAATTTTGTATAAACCAGTGAACCTCTGAAAGGGTCAATTATTCCCCAAGTAGGCATGGTCAATGTTTAAAGATGGTTTTAATAGTCCAAAGTGGTGTGATTATGTGTGGGGAATGCTACTCTTACCTAATGAATAAATGCCAGAGGTGCTGGTAAATATCCTGGAATGACAGAAGGCCATTTTAAGAAACTATACAGGAGAGGATCAGAGGTGAGGAGACATAACATCTGTCCAAACACCGGGAGTAACTGAGACCAGCAGGACCCAGGCATGCGGGAATTCCACCAGCCCAGTGGCACTGGTTTCTTCCAGTCTGTCAGGGCCAGTGTCATGAGCAGACCTTGGGAACAGTTCTGAACAACATCCAGAGAAAACTCCACTCCCAGACTCTCTAACAAGCCCAGGATCAGAGGATCAGAGCCAGTCCCACAAAATCTAGAGGAAGCTCCACTCCCAGGTGCTCTAAATGTCTAGGATCAGAGGATCAGAGGTGAGGAGGACATAACATCTGTCCCAACACCAGGAGTAACTGGGACAAGTGGGACCCAGGCATGCAGGAACTCCACCAGCCCAGTGGCATGGGTTCTTTCCAGTCTGTCTGGGCTGGTGCTATGAGCAGACTTTGGGCACAAATTTTGTATCCAGTCCCACAACACTCAGAGGAATCTCCACTAAAAGGCCCAGGATCACACGATCCAAGAATCATAGGATCACAGAGACAGCTTGACTCTGAGGAGTTCTGACACAACCAGGAACACAGGTAAGACAGGCTGCAATCAGATTTAGCCACGGCAGGTAGCACTAGAGATAACCAGATGGCCAGAGGCAAGCATAAGAACGTAAGCAACAGAAACCAAGGTCACTTGGCATCACCAGAACCCAATTCTCCCACCATAGCAAGTCCTAGACACACCATCACACCAGAAAAGCAAGATTCAGATCTAAAATCACTTCTCATGATAATGATACAGGACTTTAAGAAAGACATAAATAGAACCCTCAAAGAAATACAAGAGAACACAGGTAATCAGCTAGAACCAGGTAAAGAGGAAACACAAAAATTCCCTTAAAGAATTATAGGAAAACACAATCAAACAGGTGAAGGAAATTAACAAAAACCATCCAGGATCTAAAAATGGAAATAGAAATGATAAAGAAATCACAAATGGAAACAACCCTGGAGTTAGAAAACCTAGGAAATGGATCAGAAGTCATAGATGCAAGCTCCACTAACAGAATATAAGAGATAGAAGAGAGAATCTCAGGGGCAGAAGACACCATAGAAAACATTAACACAAGAGTCAAAGAAAATGCAAAAAGCAAAAATATCCTAACCCAAAACATCCAGGAAATCCAGGACAGAAAGAGAAGAGCAATCCTAAGGATAATAGGTAGAGAAGAGAGTGAAGACTCCCAATTTAAAGAGCCAATAAATATCTTCAACAAAATTATAGAAGAAAACTTTCCTAACTTAAAGAAAAAGATGCCCATAAACATGCAAGAAGCCTACAGAACCCCAAATAGACTGGACAAAAAAAGAAATTCCTCCCATCACATAATAATCAAAACACGAAATTCATTAAACAAAGAAAGAATTTTAAAAGCAGTAAGGGAAAAAGGTCAAGTAACATATAAAAGTAGATCTATCAGAATTACACCAGACTTCTCACCAGAAACTATGAAAGCTAGAAGATCTTAGGCTAATTTCATACAGACCCTTAGAGAACACAAATTCCAGTCCAGGCTACTATACTCAGCAAAACTCTCAATTTTTACCATAGATGGAAAAAACAAGATACTCCATGATAAAACAAAATTTACACAATATCTTTCCACAAATCCAGCCCTACATAGGATGATTGATAGATAGATAACACCAACATAAGGAGCAAAACTACACCCTAGAAGAAGTAAGAAAGTAATCTTTGAACAAATCAACATAAACATAATTCAACCTCTTACAAAAAATAACAGGAAATAACAATACTTTTTCTTAATATCTCTTAATATGAATCTTTCAACAAATCCACATAAACATAATTCCACCTCTTACAAAAAATAACAGGAAATAACAATTACTTTTTCTTAATATCTCTTAATATGAAAATTAATATTACCAATATATCCTAATTGATTGAAATCCAAAAATATGAGGAATTAGAAATTTGTTGGCAGTCATCCAGTGGTCTCTTTAATTTGGTAACTGGAGAAATAGGTCCCATATTGTACAATCCATATACACTTTCCGCTTGTTTGTACATGACATTGTCTTGTTGGGTTCCACATAATGGTCTTGAAATCAGGCTTCTCCTATCTCAGCCTCTCTATTAGTAGAATTGTTTATTTGATGTTTTTACACTATACTATTGATTTCAGAACAGCTTACATATTTCAAAACTTTATAGAGCCAAAAGAAATTTGGACAATTAACTTCGGAGGTGGCTTGTAAGAGAACAATAAAGAGTGAGACTGAATGCTTTGCTTGATATTGGTAACTATTGGATCAAGTTTGAAGAAGATGAATTTATAAGTTACTCTTTCTCTGAGATAAATGCTTTTCAATTCACCACAGCCAATGAACCAGACTCTTACTCTCACCTAATGTCTGTACCACCCTTGAAGCAGAACAATTGTTCATTGAAAGAATTGGTGAATGATTTCATGGATAGACGCTCTTAATAAACACACCATTTATTTTTTTATGAGATATTTTCTTTATTTACATGTTACATGATATCTCCTTTCCCCTCTTTCCCTTCTGAAAAAAAGAAAAAAAGAAGAAAAAGAAAAGAAAGAAAACCAATATTCCCTCCCCCCTCCCCCTACTCAACAACCCACCCTCTCCTGCTTCTTGGCCCTGGCATCCCCCAACAACTGGCGCATATAACCTTCACAGGACCAAGGACCTCTCCTCCCATTGATGACAGATTAGGCCATCCTCTGTTATACATATGCTACTAGAGCTATTAGTCCCACCATGTGTACTCTTTGGTTGGTGGTTTAGTCCCTGGGAGCTCGGAGGTTACTAGTTAGTTCATATTGTGGTTCGTCCTAAGGGGCTGCAAACCCTTCAGCTCCTTGGGTCCTTCCTCTTGCTCCCTCATTGAGGACCCTTTGCTCAGTTCAATGGATGGCTGTGAACCTCTATTTCTGTATTGTTGGGTTACTGTCAGAGCCTCTCAGGGGACAGCTATACCAGGCTCCTGTCATCCAGCACTTGCTGGCATCCACAATAGTGTCTGGATTTGATGATTGAATATGGGAAGGATTCCCAGGTGGAACAGTCTATGAATTGTCCTTCCTTCAGTCTCTGCTCCATAGTTTGTCTCTGCAACTCCTTCCATGGGTATTTTGCTCCCCCTTCTAAGAAGGAACGAACTGTCTACAATTGGTCTTCCTTCTTCTTGAGTTTCTTGTGGTTTGTGGATTGTATTTTGGGTATTCCTAGCTTCAGGGCTGATATCTACTTATCAGAGAATGCATACCATGTGCGTTCTTTTGTGATTGGGTTACCTCACTCAGGGTGATATTCTCCAGATCCATCCATTTCCCTAAGAATTTCATAAATTCATTGTTTTTTAAGAGCTAAGTAGTACTCCATTGTGTAGATGTACTACATTTTCTGTATCCATTCCTCTGTTGAGGGACATCTGGGTTGTTTCCAGT
>JADRCC010189860.1:0-10427 GCA_019843855.1 Hylomyscus alleni
GGAGAAGATTCTGTTCCCTACTAGGGAACAGAATCTTCTCATTTTTCTGACCATCTCTAGTATCCACTGACTTGTAGGTACATCTCCTTTCTCTCATTTTCATGCTCTATCTCTCACACAAGTCTGTCTATGTAGACAAATGGTCCCTTTCTACAAGAATGTTGTGGCAAATATTTACAATCAATGGGGGGTTTCTTCCCTGCCTTTGATCATTCCCAGATAAAAGACACAAAACTTTTACATTTATAATAAGCCCTAATCAGCACCAGAGCTGGGCAGATATCTACCTTCTGTGCTATTATGTCTACTTCCCTGCCAATAACCCTGTGATATGTCTTGCCATGTTGTAGTGGTTTGAATACGCTTGGCCCAGGGAGTAGCACTATTAGGACACATGTTCTTCCTGGGCTGCCCTCATAGCCAGTTCTCATGATCCCTTACCCCACAGCATCTTCTCCTCTCTCCACCTTCTCCCTCTTCCCCTTTGTGGTCCTGCCTCAAACTCCAAGCCTGGGAACCAGAACTCTACCTACCTCTCTTCTGCCCAGTTATAGGCTGTAGACATCTTTATTCAACCAATAGTTTTAAATTTAGGAACAAAGTTACAGAACATTACTTGTTATATGTAAAAATTCCCTCATCCCTGAGGCAACTAAATCTTATAGGGCTATTTAGCATTACAATACACAGCAGAAGAGCAAACCTCAACACAAGGACTGCAGTTACATTGACCCCTTATGTTAGCTTGATTTCCATAAAGGTCCTATCTCCAAATAAAGTCACTTTTTGATGTACTAGGAGTTTAGAGTTGGACACAGACTTGGGGGCAGGAGGGGGGACAAGGAAAAACATTCTACCTTTTATGCTCTGCTCACCCACTATGTCTGAATACATCCACTAGAGTGAGCAGCTGCTTGTAAAGCAGACTCTGCCTGTTTCTATGCGGGAAGTGGAGCTGCAGGTGGTCGGAAGAAGATTAAAGCCCATCTGCCCTGACCCTCCACTTCCAAGAATGAGGAAGGAAGCTGCAGAAGCACAGGTGCAGGAGCCATTCTGAGGCCATCCAGGGCCCCCAGCTCTTGCGGTGCTGATTTCGTAGCACATGACAAAGGGCAGAGGCTGTAAGCTGGGGCCTTCAGGACTGTGGGCAGAATAGATTTAAGATGATAAACAAACTTTTTTTTTCAATTATTTCCATCACATGGGAATGTGCACTTTATTTTATTGGTTTTGGCAGGGTCTCCCCATATAGCCTCGACTGCTCAGGTACTCTCTATGTAGACCAAGCTGGCCTTTTGGTAAATTTCCTGACTCGGTCATCCAAGTACTGGGATTACAGATGTGCACATGCTGGACTAGAGATACAGTATTTTTTTTCCAGTGCAAATAAGGCAGAAGGGTTCACAGTGAAACACACATTTCCTCCACACTATACTGAAGTCTTGTCAGCCCATGTCCCTAGGACTTTCCCAAACATATTGATCATATCTACATACTGTTTTGCTTTTTGCTTTGTGGTGCTGAAAATACAACCAGGGCTGGGCCACACATGTGTGCTGTGTGTGTGTGTGTGTGTGTGTGTGTGTGTGTGTGTGTGTGTGAGAGAGAGAGAGAGAGAGAGAGAGAGAGAGAGAGAGAGAGAGTTATGATTAAAGGAACTCCATTTGTGCTAGGCATCCATCTTGGTACCAAATAACCATTCAAGTCCCTGAAAGATTAAATTCCCGGCAACCCTGAACCCACCCACCCCTGAAATGTGCATCTGTAATCATCTGCCCTGTTATAATATGACTAACTGCTGTTTAGTTGGTTGGTTTGGTTTGGTTTCCTTTTTAGTTTGTGTAGCTTGCTAAGGACTTCTTGTGGGTTTGTCCTCTAAAAACCTTTTCTTCACCCGCCTCTTCGTAGAACATATCTGATAGAGCTGTAACCCTGCTAGCAGTTCTAATAAACCTGGCTAAGTATCATCTGAATGAGTCTGAGGGGGTCTTTTCTTCATGGTCTAGAAGTCCACAACATATGCATCTCTATGTGGAAGCCAGAGGTCAGTACTGACTGTCTCCTCCTCCTATCTGCCTTACTTTTAGTACTATTGTAGGCGTCAGTGTTTATGAGAAGGGGTAGGAGGTGTATGTGTGCCGCAGCATGAGTGTGGAGGTCAGAGGACAACTTTGTGGAGTCTGTTCTCTCCTTCCATCTTTATGTGGGTTCCAGAGAGCAGACTCAGGTCAGCAGGTCTGTGTTGAATGCTTTGGCTATTCTCGGTTGTCAGCCTGACTATATCTGGAATTAACTAAAACCCAAGTGGCTGGGCACACCTGTGAGGGATTTTTTTTCTTAATTAAATCATTTGAAGTGGGAAGACCTACTTTTGAATATTCCCTTTTATTAAAAATAGATTTTTTTCCCTCACACAATATATCCTGATTGCAGTTCTCTTCTGAGTTCCTCCCCACACATCCCCCTCCAATCCAGATCTGCCCCCTTTCTGTCTCATTAGAAAACTAACAGGCATCTAAGGGATAATAATATAAAATATATAATAAGAGATATCAAAAACTAACATCATAATAGGACAAAACAAGCAGAAGAAAAAGAGTTCAAGAAAAGTCACAAGAAGGAAGAGATTCAGTCTCACACTCAGGAATCCCATACAACACTAAACTGGAAGCCATAATATTATACACCCAAAGGACGTGTAGGGTAAAAAGAGAGAAAATATAGAAGTTAAAGAAAATAAATAAAAACAAAAAATAAGATTAAAAACAAAAATCCTGACACAACATCAGGGCTGGAGAGATGGCTCAGTGGTTAAGAGCACTGACTGCTCTTCTGAAGGTCCTGAGTTCAAATCCCAGCAACCACATGGTGGCTCACAACCATCTGTAATGGGATCCGATGCCCTCTTCTGGTGTGTCTGAAGACAGCTACCATGTACTTATTTATAATAATAAATAAATCTTTGGGCCGGAGCGAGCAGGGCCAGAGTGAGAAGGAAAAAAACAAAAACAAATAAACCTGACCTAACATCATGAGACAAGAAACTTCCAAAGATGTCGTTGCATTCATTTCTTGCTGGCCATCTACTGCTGGGCACGCAGCCGTTCCTTACCAGTAGTTTGTTTCCCCAGTGAGCCTCTCTTGGAGGAAACTAAATGTTTTGTTGAAAGTCATTATCAATCGGAGATAGCTTCTGGCATGTGCCTACTTCTCCTTTCAGCTCGAGGACCCTGTCCGGTGCAGACCCGTGCAGACCCGTGCAGGCCCTGTGCATGCCGCCTCAGTCTCTGTGAGTTTGTATATCCATCAGCCCTGTTGTGTCTAGAAGGCATTGACTCCTCCATGTCTTCCATTCCCTCTGGCTCTACACTCTTTCTGTCTCCTCTTTTGCAAGGTTACCTGAGCCCTGAGGGGAGGGATTTTATGGAAGGATCCCATTTAGGGCTGAGTGTTTCAAGGTCTGTCACTCTCTTGACTTTTGTCTGACTGTGGGTCTTTGTATTTGTTCTTATTTGCTACAGGAGGAAGCTTCTCTGATGATGACTGAATAAGGCACTGATCTACGAGCATAGCAGAATATCATCAGGAGTCATTTTATTGCTAAATTCTCTTCATAAACCAGTAGTAGTTGATTTTTACCGTAAGTCCTTGTGCTATCTAGTCCCAGGCTCTTGGTCACCCAAGCAGTATCAGGTATGGGTTCCATCTAATGGAGTGGGCCTTAGGTCAAATCAGATAGAGGTTGATTACTCTCGTAAGCTTTGTGCCACCATTACACTACATGCCCGCTTACAGGAAGACACCATGGTAGATCTAAAGGTTTGTGGTGGGGGTTAGTTTTTGTGTTTCTCATTTGCAAATAAAGATACATTCACTTCCTTTCCAGCATGTATCCCCCTTGATCTCCTTCAGTTGCATTATTGCTCTAGCTAAGACTTCAAGAACTACATTGAATAGGTATGGATAAACTGGACAACCTTGGGAAGACCCACATTTAATTTGGATCTTCTGAGGTGAGAAGACATACCTTTATCTGGATCACAACTTTTTATGGCAGCCTATATAAAGGACATGAAGAAGGGAGCTTTTGCTTTTTGCTTGCTTGCCTTTACTCTCACTGGCAAGTCCATTTCTTCACTGGCATTAGAATCTATATATTCGGTGTATACTGAAAACCAGCTGAGACCATCTTGTCTTGTGGATTGAGCAACTACTGGATTATTAGACTTTCCATTCACAGCCAATCATTGTTGGATTAGCTAGACCATAGCCTGTAAGCTACCCTAATAAATCATGTATATGTGTGTGTGTTAGATAGATTCATTTTATGAGTTCTGTTCCTCTAGAAAACTCTGACTAATATACACTCTTTTTTTTTGTTTGTTTTTCGAGACAGGGTTTCTCTGTGTAGCCCTGGCTGTCCTGGAACTCACTCTGTAGACCAGGCTGGCCTCGAACTCAGAAATCCACCTGCCTCTGCCTCCCAAGTGCTGGGATTAAAGGTGTGCGCCACCACCACCCAGCCTAATATACACTCTTAAGCATCTCCCCAGCCATTCACCTCATTTTTTGATACAGGATCTCTCAGTGGACTTGGAGCTCATTGTTTTGGCAGAACTACCTGGCCACAAAGCCCCTGGAATTTACCTGTCTCTGTCCCCCAGCCTCTCAGTGCTGGGGTTGCAGATGTGTACCCCCATATCCAGCTTTATTTAAGTTTTGGGGTATACACCCACTGAGCCATCTCTCCAGCCCATATTCTTTGAAGAATTTTTAGATATGTTTATAGGACCACAGCTGTTGAGGATAGCCACTCCATTCCTATCCTCACCCAGCTCTAGAGGTACCTGCAGACATTTTACTCAGTCTTTTCCTCTTTTCCTGTAACTCTCTTTGTGGGGTGTTGTTCATTTGGCCATATGGTTAGATGGAAATTGATGATCCTAGGCAATTGAGGAGTAGGAGGTGGTAGACAAATAACTCAGCTTGCCACCCTAAAGGCACAATGCTGGCAGCTTCTCTGAAAGTTCCCATGGCATTAACCCTCCATGGTCCACAGTAGAAAAGTGCTCATTTATATAGCCGGCTTCCCTCCCTGCCCTGAAATCACTTCCCTACACCTCAGTACACCTCCAGGTCCTCATCCAAATGATGACTTGCATTTGGTCCTGTCTCAAGATCTGCTTCTGGGAAATCCCAACAAGAGCAGGAACAGTACAGTCACGGGGTGCTCTTTCTGCACCCAGATTTTTCAGTCAGCAGTATGGCTCACTGATCTTTCTCTAGCAGCACATTCCCAGGAACCATTAATCATTCCATTATTGGGGTATTCCTTGATTAACATAGCCAATAAGGTTACTTTGTGTTTTATACCATTCAGAACCATATGACCATGTAGGTGTGAGTGTATCTTTCTTCACATGGACAAGTGTGGCAGGGACTCTTTAGTTCCATTCTAGAAAACATTTTGACCAAAAGCAACATGGGGAGAAAAGAATTTATTTTATCACAGAGGTTACAGTTCATCATTGAGTGGAGTCAGGACAGAAGTTTGAGGCAAAAACCATGAAGGAGCACTGTTTTCTGCCTCCCTTTCAGGTTTACTCTTAGTTGGCTTCTTTATTTAATCTAGGACTTAGGGGTGGTGAAATGAGCCCTCTTACATCAATTAATGCAACCAAGACAATCCCACCCCCACCCCCCAACAAGACATGCTCACAGACTAGTCTGGTCTGGGCAATCCCTCAGTTGATACTCCCTTGTTAGGTGATTCCAGGCTATGTCCAGTTGACAGTTAAGACTAAGCAGGGAAGGAACAAAGCAGGGAGAAGTGACACACATCCAGCATTTGGGAGAGCCAGCATAGGAGGACTGAGAGTTCAAAATCTGCTTGGGCACATAACCAGATCCTGGCTCAAAAATAAACAAATAAATAAAGTAAAAATAATTCTTAAAAATTAAAAAGCTCAAGGGAACAGCTCTAACTGTGACAGCAAAGTTGGAAGGTTCCATTTGGAGGTGACTAGAGCAGTCTAAAAAGCCAGGTTTGGTTGGTTATTCAAGCTGGGGATATTGATTACAGCAAGGAGCTGGTATACCTGAAGAGGGCCATTGATATGGGACTCTCACCAAAGGTTCTTATTCATTTGTGAAGGGCTCTCCTGTGTGCTCAGACCCATCCACCACAGCTGCAGAAACTTGCCCCAGGGATGCTGACTTCCAGAAGAGCCCCCTCACGCATTACTCCACATGCGCCCACTTCCCTGCCACTTCTGTACCCCCAGAGAGTTGTTTTTCAAGCAAAAATCCTCAATTTTCCTATGAAAAGCAACTTGTTTTGAGAGCATGCACTACTGAGCTCTTCAGGCTTTTTGTTTGGGCTGATTGTGAGGAAGAAATTGATTTTGGGGTGGGAGAAGATGTCAAGGAGGTTGGGAGCAGATCCATGGAAGGCACAGAGAGTGGCTTCTGTAATTTGTTATCTCTGCCCACTCACAAGCTCTTACATTGTTTACCTGATCAGCAGCTTGCTTGGAAAACAAAATTTGAAAGCATCAAAACACTCCTTTGTTCTCCTTTCCAGGTCATATGCTACCTACTGGCTGCCTACTAGATCTTGCTTCAAAGTGCAGAGAAAAGTGCCCCAAATGTTATTCTTGTGGACTTGAAATAGTGATGGTGGCGAGTCCCCAGGAAGTCAAGTTCATTCACAAAGAGTAGAAAGGGAATTCTGCTTTCCACGTCTTCTCTCCCATCTGTGTGTTGTAATCTCTTCATGACTTGTTGTCTTCCCTTTGTCATCAAAGGATGGGTGTCAGTGGCAGAAAACCCACACACATGTCCTCCCTAAATGCTTCTGGAAGGAAAGACTGATGAGCATTGTAAGGAGTGAGTATTTTCTTGACTTTTTGTTTCTGTGCAGGTGAAATTCAGGTACTCCCTGTCACCCATCTCCTCATATTTATACAGACCTCATATCACATCTTCAAAATTGGAGGACCCAGGCATACCAGCCATGCTGGAAAGATACCTGAGGAAAGAAAGCTGCTTTTCTTAGTGACCTCAACAAACCAGTTACCCCCAAATCTGACTTTCTTGCAAAAGCGTGTGCTGTTCCATGGAGGAATATGGTCAAAGTGCTTGTAGAAAGAGGAGTCCATCCAGGTGAGTACTCACCCCACACCAGGACAGGCTCATCAAACAAGCTCAAGTTCTTTTTCTCATTACCCACATGTCAGTCAGTGCTCTATTGCTATGAAGGGACACCATGACCAATGCAACTCTTATGAAAGAAAGCATGTAATTGGGGCTTGCATACTGTTTCAGAGGTTTAATCCATTATCATCATGGCAGGAAGCATGGCAGCACACAGTCAGACAGGGTATTGGAGAAGTAGCTGAGAGTTTTGCATCCAGATCTATAGGCAGAGAGAAGAGGACAAAAAGGAAGACTAGGCTTAGCATGGGCTTTTGAAACCTCAAAACCCACTCCTAGTGATTCATTTCCTCCAACAAGGCCATACCTACTCCAACAAGGTCACATTCCTAATCCTTCTCAAATAGTTCCACTCCCAATGACTAAGCATTCAAATATATAAGCCTATGGGAGCCAAACCTATTCAAACCACCACATTCAACTTCCTGGCCCCCATAGTCTTATAACCATTTCATAATCCAAAATACATTTAGTCCAACTTCAAAAGTCCCCATAGTCAATCAGTCTCAACACAGTTTAAAGTCCAAAGTTCAAAGTCTCTCTCTAGGATTCGTTCTATATCCAGTCTGTAGTTCTCCTTGGCAGGTATCATATGACCCTGGCATCTCCAACATCTTGGAGTCTCCAACACAATCTAGGCTTCAACTTCAGAGTTTAATGAAATAGCTTCTCTAGGCCTCCATGCAGGGAAAGACTTGACAAACACCTGGCCTCGGTAGCTTTACTTAGCCATAGAGGGAGAGTACACAAACGCTTTCATGTACTCTTGACACTAAAGCCAGAACCACATGGTCAAAGGTGCCAAATCCCCCTGCTTCCTGGATCTAAAACATAGAAAGTTCCCTCTTTCAATCATATCTACATCAGCTTTCTGTTGCTGATGGTTTCCTTGCTGCTTAAGTTTTTTAATTCCTTAAAAGTTGGAAGCTTAGCTGGATGGAGTCCTGCCCTGGGGTTACGAACCCCTTTATTCCATTTAGTATCATGTTTTTCTTGAATGTATTTATCTCCTTGAGCTTTGGCTCAATTACACTTCCTGGTGCTCCTTTTCTCCTCTACCTATACAGTTTGAATTTTCCCTTGCTCAGTTTGCTCCTTTTCATTATAGATCTGCATAGGAGTGAACACTAATAACCACAGAACAGAGTCTATACTAGGCTGTCTTGAAATTTCCTCAGCTAATGCCATCAACCCAAACGTCTTTCATTTAGCCTCAGGCAGATTTTTTGGATGTGCAAAAATCTGCTACATTCTTTGCCAAATATCACAAGAACAGACTTTAGACCACTTGATAATATTCTCCCCCTCTGAATCTCTTGATCCAGGATGTCATAATTTACATTGCTCTCAGCACCCCTGATTATGCTGTTACTAAGATGGCTCAGTAAACTCCGGTTAAAGCATTCAACCACTTTTCTAGTCCAAAGTCCCAAAGTCTTCTGCAATCCTACAATAAATAGCATGGTCAGGCCTGTCATAACAATATCCCACTCCTAAAACCAATTTCTGTCTTAGTCACTGTTCTATTGCCGTGAAGAGACACCATGACCATGGCAGCTCTTCTAAGGGAAAACATTTAATTGAGGCTGACTTACAGGTTTAGAAATGAGTCCATCATCATCATGACAGGGAGCATGTTTGCAGGCAGGCAGGCACTGGAGAAATAACTGAGAGCTACATCCTGGTCTGTAAGGAGAGAGAGAGAGACAGAGAGAGAGAGACAGAGAGAGAGAGACAGAGAGAGAGAGAGAGAGCCCCCCCCCCAGTGACACACTTCCTCCAACAAGCCCACACCTCTTAAGTCTCCTAATCCTTTCAAATAGTACCACTCCCTGGTGACTAAGCTCCAAATACAGGAGCCTATAGGAGCCAATCATCACATCAAGTGGTACCCTTATATATACCATGGCAAAAGTGTATACATACACACTATGCACTCGTGAGCATATAATAATAATGATGATAATAAGTGATGATCTAGCAGTCCTGTTCTGAATGTCTACCTGAAGAAATTGAAAGCAGGATCTCAAAGATATATTTACACACCCATGCCCAGAGCCATGACATTCGGAATAGCAAAGCAATAGAAGCCACACAAATATGCACTGGTAAATGAACAGATAAGCAAACTGTGACATATGAGGTGAAAGACATTCATATCAAAATTGAATCACTCGTGTTAAGGTCTAACAAAGCAGAACAAGGTAGCCATGAAGGAAGTCTCTTCACTCACATGTGTCTATGTAATTTGTAAAGAAACTGTGCAAGGAATTTCTCAAGACCACAGTGTCTTCAATAAACTATGTCAGAAGGTCAGTTGTTAACTATGGCTTTCTCCACCAATGAGCTCACAAGAGCTTCTGCAAAATGTTCTAAGAGTTAAAGATCCTTGCCTCAAAGCAATTGACTTGAACTTCCTTTAAGTCTATGTAATTAAGTTAAAGATACTAAATGAAGAACACATCAGATTGTGCCCTATGTGTGTGTGTGTATTTGTGTGTGTGTGAGTGGTATCAGTGTATACCAGAAGAGGACATCAGATTTCCCTGGAGTTGGAGTTATGGGAAGCTCACCCCAGGTAGATTCTGATAACTGAACTCTGGACCTCTGGAAGTGCATGAAGCACTAAACCATCTCTCCAGCCTTGTGATGGCTGGCTTTAGTTATCAGCTTGATTGGATGGAGAAGTACCTGGGTGATTAGTAATGCAAGCTCTGGATCTGTCCCTCTCTGAGTATACATAACCAGTTAATAGTTGCTGGGGGGAGAAAGACTTCTATCCATAGTATAGCCACCTGTGTAAGGTAGCTATGGCCATGTACATAACCCCTTACTCATGCTTCTGTGAGTAACTCCAACTGAATTCAGCTAGCTAAACTTGGTTGGAGTCATTTCTTTGGTCTGCTGTTGGCTCCTTATCTAGGACGAATAGACTTGGCTCCTGTCTCCCCAGGACAAGCCATAGGTCTGCTTCTATGAGAGTATTTCCTGAGAAGATTAACTGAGGGGGAAGATCTATCCTGAGTGTGGGTGGAACTATCCCCTAGGCTGGAGGCCAGGATAGAATAAAAGAAAATAAAAGAGTCAGCTGCTGCATAACGTGTCTTGGGGAGACACAGGAGAAGAGTCTTCCTCCCCTAAGCAACTATTAATTGGTTATATGTACACACACACACACACACACACACACACACACACACACACACACACAC
>JADRCC010189864.1:2414-28908 GCA_019843855.1 Hylomyscus alleni
GCGCGTGCGCGCGCGCGCGCGCGCGCGCGTGTGTGTGTGTGTGTGTGTGTGTGTGTGTGTGTGTGTGTGTGTGTGTACTGTAGGTTTATATTGCCAGTATTTTTGTGCATCTGAATTTACCCAAATACTAAGAGAAAACCACTGTATCTAATTGGAGGGATAATTGAATTCATGCATTCTTTATTCTGGCCTTTATTCTTGCTGGTTCCTGCAACCTCCTGCAGTTACGATTCCTTTTTTTATTTCAATTTTTTTTTTACTCAATCTTTTATGAGCAAAACTTGGCAGTGGGCAAGTTGACACCTTATGATCTAGTTTATTCATGACCTGGGATTCAAGAGGTTAAATGCCAAAGCATATTGCTGCTTCTAGTGTGTTCATGGATTTTGTGAAAGGCTCTGACATTCCTTGTTTTTCTGGGAGAATGAATAGAATCCAGTCTGCAAAATGAAACCATTAGGCATATACACTTTGTTCCAACTTCACACGACAACACGATATAGCATTGTGGTCTAATTTACCTCTGTACTGTCTTACACACAATTCTCATCCCTCATCAAATTATGAGGACTTGTTGTTTTGCTGCTTAACCCTTAAAGAGAGCCATTTGAAATGAACATAGAGATTTATCTGCTTAGAGGTTGATAATAAAAGGTAATTAGGTAATACTGACTGATTAGGTGCCAGGCTAGCTTTGGACTACTTCTCTTTCCCAAGCAGAAAGCTTTGGCCACTGCCGTAAAATAAACACCAGATGACTCTGGCAATCCCTGTGCTCATTCTAATGTCTTGTTAAGAAATGTGTAGCAGGCAACTTGCATTCATGACGTGACCTTGCGTGACCTTAGCAGGACTCAAGGTTTGGAACTACAGAGCATTTGAAAGTGGAAGTCAGGATAACCATGTAGATTTTTAAAAAGCAGGAAAAGAGAATGGCACGGGAAGTCAGGGAAAGAAGAGAAACAGTGAGAAGGAAAGGAAACAGAAGAAAGAAAGGCAAGCGCAGGAGCCAAGGGCCAATGGGGGAAAGGCAGTCAGTAGAAAGGGGAGACAGAAATAAAGATAAAGGCCAGAAAATAGCTGATGTCAAAGGGATCTGTCTTCTGCTATTGCTCCATTTCTCTGGTCCTGGAATGATAAGGAGATAAAAATGCTAATTACTCTGGTTTGACCAGTACATTGAAATACCCCACTCTACTCCAGTACTGTGTATATATAATTATTGTTTGTTAGCCAAGAAATGAAAAGTTAAAATGAAATCAAAATGAGAAATAACTATCACTGAAAAAGTGACTATATTTAATAATCCCCTTTACACCGCTCGTTTCATTAGCTCACACCCAACTTCTGACTTAAGGTATTATTTAAATATTATGCATTTATTTTCATATCATTCCATCCCTGTGATGGTTTTTATCACTGCAGTGCTTTTTTATGATTCATGTCAATGTGAAGTTAGCAGGTCCCACATGCAGCATGTTTCACACCATGGTCCAAGTTTTTTGTTTGGTAAGGTAGGGAGTGGGGTGGTCTTTACATTCTAGATGACAGGTTTGGTGTGAAGGTGATGAGCTAGGAGCACACTTCAGGGCAGCACTAGAGTATTCCTGGCAAGGTCAGGGAAATCTATAGCTACCCAAAACCAAAGCACACAGAATCAAAAATTAAAAAAAAAAAAACCCTAAAACTTATGTCTTTTTTTAAAGTGAATCTCATTTGATTACACAGTACAGAAAATGAATTAAAGAGGAAATCTCCCAATGGAACCAAGACCCCTGTCAGGTGTCCTCACTCTTGTTCCCTTCAATAAAACCCAAGGTCCTCCATGGATTCTAGGGCTTTGTGCTTTGTAGTTCACATTAAGAAGGCAACGACTTAGTCAAATTGTAATCATCCAAAGCAACAAGGAAATACAACCACAGCAAGAAGTAACCTATACAAGGTAATAGATTCCTGTCTGATAGACTTAGTCTTTCCCCATCCATCAGCATGTCCTAGATGAGCAGTGCTACTGTTTGCCATTTGAGGATGAAGTGATTCCTTCTTTCCATCACCAGAAGCAAAGAAAAGGAGAAGAAAGGGAAGCAAATGCAAATGGCATGGCACAAAGGTCAGCTTAGTTAGTGGAATAAAGGTTAAACCAATAGTTCTCAATCTGTTGGTGACAACCCCTATGGGATGGCATATCAGATTTCCTGCATATTAGTTATTTACATTCTATCATAACAGTAGCAGAATCACAGTTATGAAGTATCAATTCAAATATTTTTATGGTTGGGGGTCACCACAACATGAGGAACTGCATTAAAGGGTCGCAGCATTAGGAAGGTTAAGAACCACTGGTTTAAACTCTCGGTTTTCCCCTGGTGTACACTATCTTGATGAAAATAACTTGGAGTGTTGTGCAACTCAGCAAAGAATTCCCGGGGACCTTTGTATCAGAGTACAAATGCTTTTCTAAAATGATATTGTGACCAAGTTAGAAAAGAGATAACTCAAAACAAAAAAAAAAGCAAAAGTAATCTTCAATTTCATGAAAATGCTGATTTTCTCGGTAAATTCATATTTCAAAAACCATAAGATAAAACATTTCAGTGGGCAAATGTACAACCTCAACCCAAGATTCATTTCTTTACAATGATCTTTGATTTTGATGGACTTCATTCCTTAGCCAACAGTATGGTACTTATTAGAGGAATAGGCATATGCATCCTTGGGTTATACCCAAACCATCAGAGCCTGTAAAGTTCTCTGAGAAATGATAAGACAAATCACAGGATACAGGAATCTCTCTGGGCCAACAATGGTTCCCTGGTCACCACATTTTTAAATTTTCCCTTTTCTTCGCCTGGTTAGTCTCTTGGATTTTAGTTTGCTATGGAATCAATTTCTCCCTTGGCTTTCTTCTGGGTCATAATTCACCAGTTTGAACTGTCTGCTTCTGTATGATCTAAATGAAACTTGCAGCTTTCACATGGCCAAGTCTCATTTTCCGATGCCGAATTCTTAACAACCAATGATTCTTAAGGGCTTCCTATCTTCTGACAGGCAATATTTTTTCTTATTAAAAAGAAGCACTGTTACTATTCTATAATTATTTTGCTTGCAGTTAGCCCAACTCTCCCTTCCTTTTAGGCATAGGTTAAGCCTTCAAAGGAAGAGGAGTGTCAACAACCCTTCAATAAAGCTTGCTGTTCCACAGTGGCTTATGGAAAAAGAAGGGAATGCTCCCAGCTCTCCCTGAAATACATTCAAAACAATATTGACAGAGTGCTAGCAAAGTATGCTTGCTTCTCTGGTGTTCAGGAAGTTTATGTCTGACTTTAATTCCAAATGAGCAGACGCCATCAAACCCAGACATTCCAAGCCACAGCACAGGATCCAGTGGTTGGAGGGAACAAGATGCAGTTTGGCCCTTAGTTGCTGTTGTTCAGTAGGGCTTCTCTCATTATGCATGATGTTCGGGAAACCTACAGGCTCTCTAGAATTTCTCTGCTTATATGAGGAAAAGAAAAAAAAGGCAAGAAAACTGACCTTTGTATAGTACTTTAAGTGTTAGTAAAGAGGTAGGAAGTCTCTAAATGCGACAACAGGCTTTCATTTGGATGCTACCCTTCTTTCTTCATAGTCATTGAGGTACATACTCCCTTCCATATAGTCACATCCATAGCTACATTATACTCTAATTCAAGTGAGGAACAAAGCTACTAGCTTATTTTAAAGATGAACAATATTGTTCCTTTTTGAGAATGTGATTATTTTAGTTGTTCATTTGGTATAATCTAGAATCATCTGAGAAGAGAGTCTCAGTGAGAGGCTGTTTGGATTTGGCTGACCTATTGGCATGTCTGTGGGAATTTTCTTTATTATGTTAATTGACTTGTAAAAAACCTACCCACTATATTGTAGAAGAATGACGACAGCTGACTGAGCACTGGCATACAATTATTAATTCACTGATCTCTTGCCTTGACTGTGGACATATTGTGGCTGGCTGCTTCAAGTTCCTACTGCCTTGACTTCCCCCAAACAATAGGCTGTATCCTGAAATCATGTGTGTAAACATTTTCTCTCATAGGTTGCTTTTGTTGGGATCTTTTATCTTAGCAACAGAAAAGAAACTGTGATATGTAGTGTTGCTGGATTGCTAGGTCTGAAAACGAAGAAGTGAAGAAAAAGATCTCAACTAGGCTTTGATGTTGTTAATTATGATTCCTTAAAGGAAATGGGCAAGTGTAAACAGACTAAGTATTCCCATTCCTGGTTCAACAGCTGTGTTCAAAGAGGTATGAAGAACTACATTCTATTGCAGACAGTACTCTATTAAGGTCTTGCCATATAGGTTTGCCTTTTGACTAGTACCTAGGATTTCCTAGGGGATGGATTCCAGTGGCATTGGTTCTTAAACTCCACAGAAGACTCCAAGGTAAAAGCAAGGAGGAAAACAAGTAGGGTGTGTAGTTCACATGCTATACTACTGACTGCTTCTAGCACTGGTACCAGTGTCTTCTAGTAGCTCAAGGCTTAATAACCCCCTGTGAATAGTTCAAACAAAGGTGTAAAGCAAACACTTAAAATGAGCTAGAAAAATTACACATAAAGCAGGACTATAAAAGGTTCTGTATAGCCCTCAAGTGAAACTCGAAACATCACTGAGAAATTTCACAATAGCAAAAACCATGACAGCTTGATAAGAACAAACCTATTATGCGTGAGAGTAAACTTACTTTTAAAAAGAAAGGTAATTTCTTTGTGCTTGTAAGCAGACAAAAGTTTGGCTTGGCAGAAATAACTATCTTTTTATTTAGAACCAGTCTTCATGATAACAATTTTTAGCAAAATATATCATCCATTAGCAGAAAAGGAGTATCAACAAAAGATAAATCTTCGATTTGCACATTCACAAAGTAAGCTGGATTGCTTTAAACCCCAGTTCCTTTGACAAACAGAAGGCATGAGGCACTTAATTACTGGTGGCTACATAAAAATGCCCATGGGTCACAGAACAACATTTCTGTCCAAGGCCAATTACGCTGAGTGTAAAGACTTCAGGGTCTGGGAGCTACAATGATAAGACTGTCTCCTCTCTGTCTCTGGAAGGGTAACCAACATCGTATCATTAGTACAGCTAATAACCCTCTGAGCTTTTAAAAGCATTTCATGAGCCTCTTAGGTCATTTATTTACATTTTAAAATCTCAATCCTTTTATTCCCAGGCAAAAGAAGTACTCAATATTTTTAATCAATAGTTAATTTTTTATATTGACAGACAGTTTGCTCAGATGAATCCAGCACAACAAAAAAATATAAGTTACAGGGAAATGCAGGCAACTTTGTAATGCACAGTCTGAGACTTTACCTTGAACCTGTTCTGTTTAATGCTATCTAATTACGGTAATTATATTGAACTCTACAGAATTCTCTCCTCCATGGGAGTGGTTGGGCCACGGGATAAGAGTTTGTTGGAGAAATGCTGAATCTATTAAATGAATGAGTAAAAACAACCTTAAATATCTTTCCTCCTCATGTTCATGAATTTCTACATATATTTTCTACAGTGAGCTAAGCATGGAGCTCTGTGATTTATATAAATTATTCATGACTTTCATGTGGATTTGGCAAGATGGATATTATCCCTATTCCCAGAAAGGAAAAGGGGTTAGAAAGGTTTGAAGTGACTTACAAAATGGTCCTGAGCTTTTAAGTTATATAGTCAAGACATACATGGATCTGCCTGACTACATAACTGAATATTTCTTCGCCCCCCACCAAGTACATGCCACCCTTTATAAGTACTATTTTATCTTCTTCTCCTCATTCCCTTCTAGTTCCATCTGTTTCAAAGCCCACAAATAGTGAACTAGTGTTAGATTAGGATACTTTAATGAAAGACTTGAGTGCTCTTTCATACCTCTCCTAAAGTTGCTTGATTTTTCTAGTTACCAATACAGCGTGCAGTAATCAAAATCCAAGAAAATGTGGGCTCCTTACAATGTCACACTGTATTTTTCTGTCTCCAGTCTTCCCATGGGTTCAGTGAATCTGCTTTTTTCAAATCCCAGATAAGGGTATCTAAACCAAGATGTGTTTTCTCTAAGAAAATACCAGAACAGCACATTTACAAAAAAAGCTTAAGAATATTTCTGATGTCTGGAAGAGAAGAGCTTCAGAATCAGGCTGGCTCAACAAGGACTTGTTGATGAATCTCCCAGAGGCTGATCACACCAAGAGAGTAAGACACAAAATTAGTCCATCCTTATCAGTGGAATTCTGACAGCTCTATTTTGTTCATAGTCTTAATGTAGGTTTCCTGAACTTTGTGGTTTATTAATCTGCAAGTACTTGTTTTGATAGAAGGCTATGGATTGATTCTAAGAGACAAACGATTAATTGTGAGTTCTGATCTCAGGCTAGAAGATGTCTATGGAGATTAAAACCCACTTCTTTTTTTTCCCCCTAGTAATTAGCAGTCTTAATAAAGGGAGATCAGTTAGGACTGGAAAACAGAAGAGAGCAAGAAATGCATTCCTGAGACCAGTTGCCTTCCAGAGCCATTTATTTAATCCTTAAATACTCCAGGTCATAAATTACTCAGCAGAAAGCAGAGAGCAAACTAGCTGTGATCCATTTAGTGCCACTACACTTCGAAGACTTAGAGGAGGAAATCCATAGAAACAACAGACCTGATGTGTTCTTTCAGTGATGTTTCCTAATGGGCAAGGTACTTAGACAATACAGAAAAGCCCTCCTAATTATCCTGATGCTCTGTTCCACAGGTCAGAGGTAGACTTGAGTAAAGTCATGGAGGGCTGATCCGAAAATGGTGGGAAAATGCCTCTTCTTTTCTACTGTCCTGCGGGCAGCTAATCAATGCACACATCTCACTTTCAGATTGTTTTGTGAGACAAGCACAACAGCCCTAGAATTCATTAGGATGTTCTCTCATATCGGTTATTTTCTAATCAGTGTAGAGACTAGGACCAGCAGCCAAGTACCAGAGTAGAATCAAAAGGAAGAAGAATTAGGAGGAGCTTCTCCCTCTATATTGGAAACATGGCTCTCACACAATTTTCAACTGTAAAACCAACTAGATGTTTAGTTCACAGATTTCTTTGCATATATAGAAAGTCACATATATTTGGCTTGAATAAAGTTTTTCCAAACATAATGAGAATACACTTGACTGATTACTAAGGGCAAGGAGTTTATATATAAAGGAGAATACGCAGTATTAGATTCTTTATGATAATGACACAGACAAAGGCCTTTGGCACTGATGGTGTGTATGAGTTTTAAGAGTAGATTTGAATCTGTGGCTATTTCCTTTTAAGAACTATCTCCTGATCTAAATTTATGCATACAAAATACTGCTTCTGGTTTACTGTGAGGCTACATCCAACCCAAAGACTTCTCCACTTACATCTATGTTAAGCAACTGATTCTTTTGTATTTCTTTGACTTTTACCCTCATGATCAACTGCATATCTCTGAATAAAGGCAATGGGGCTTAGGCTACAAGGTGGGGGGTGGTTTCTCATTTTATTTTATTTCTCTTTGCAGAGGTGACTGAACCATTTGAGGATCAAACCTCCAATTATGTAGTAGAAAACTAAGTTCTCTAACTCAAATAATTATTGTTTCTCTTCTATTTGATGGTCTTCTAATTAAGTATTTGATTTCACCATGCTAGTGCTATATCTATGTGTGTTTCATTCAATGTCAACAAAGCTGTTCTTGCTCAATGACTTGTTACTGATAACAAAGAGAAGTCCAACTTAAAAATGATAAGTGATCTGGGCAGTGGTGGCACACGCCTTTAATCCCAGCACTGGAACAAAAAAAAAAAAAAAAAAAACCAGTGTCAGTGTTCTGGAAATGCATCGTATTACTTTGTTAAAGTAATTATGAAACAAGGATTTTCTAGGCAGATCATTTAACCACTGCACATATTAAAAATGCCCGTCCTTCCCACATCTTTCCTTTCATTCATTTCTAGAGTTTTAGAGCAGAAAGTTGTACAATAAGGAATATTAAAGGCCCTTGTTGTTAGAGGGATGGAGAACAAGGCATTTCAAGTTCAGAGCAATTTGTACATCATAACTTGTTGTCTCTGTGTTACTTGTTCCAAAAAAGTTTCAGTTCTGACCAGTTTGGGGGAATCATAAAATGATATTTTTTTCTTCCCCTCCATTTTTTTTTTGGGGGGGGTAGGAAGTACCTAAACTTTCCTGACTTACCCTGAGTGGATTTTCATTAAGGTAAGGGGGTTCACCTTCCACCATTTCAATGGCCATGATTCCCAGAGACCAGATATCAACTTTTGGACCATAAGCTTTTCGAGTTACTACTTCAGGAGCCATCCAATAGGGAGTTCCCACCATAGTGCTTCGTTTACTTTGCTCAGGAGTGATTTGGGCACAGAATCCAAAATCAGCTGTAGAGAAGAAAAAAAATCTATTAAAATAGCTCAAATGAAATTTTTGCAATAGCTTATTTTCTCATGTTGCTAAAGTCGCCTTTAATGTCAAAGTGAGCTCTCACAAGCGCCTAACTCATATCCTGATCTTTTCATGATCTCTCAGCTGCTCCTGAGTTTAAAGAGGTCTGAAACAACTGATATAAGTGCTGCCATTTTCAGTAGACTTCCATAGAGTTACCTCCCAGCACTTTCCATCTTCCAGTTAGTTATTTGCCATCCCTTAATTTTAGACGCCACTAGAATGTAAAATCTAAAATCTTAAATCTAAATCTGGTTACAGTCGATAGGAGGAGACTATCAGACAGGTTTGTTAGTTCAAATCAAGCTCTAATTGTTTTCAGGCAAGTCACATTTAGTCCTTCTGTTTTTGTTTTTGGTTTTGTTTTTGGTTTCTGTTTTTTCGAGACAGGGTTTCTCTGTGTAGCCATGGCTGTCCTGGAACTCACTCTGTAGACCAGGCTGACCTCAAACTCAGAAATCTGCCTGCCTCTGCCTCCCAAGTGCTGGGATTAAAGGCGTGTGCCACCGCTGCCTGGCTAGCCATTACCTTCTCAAGATAGACATTAGAATAGAAGAAATTCCCTAATATTTCAGAATGAAAATACCTACTCAGTTTAACAGAACCATCCATCCCGAGGAGAATGTTGTCACTCTTTATGTCTCTGTGGATCACTTGGTTTGAGTGCAAGAAATCCAAAGCTTGGAGGCACTATTGGATCAGAGGAAAAAGTTCTAGTTATATCACAAAGATTTTTTTAGTTCTATATATCATTTCCAGGCAAATTTTGGGAATGGTTGTGATTGCATATTGCTAAGTGAAGTTGAGGACTGAATGTTTTAACATCAAGCCACATCGGCATTTACAAGATGTAGTATACACTTAATCTTATGCACTTTTCTCTCTTTTTATAAATGACAGATCCTCAGGCCAACTAGAGGGTTGTAAGGAACCACTTTCTGTGCTTTGGAGTAAACTGTTTAAACTGCTCTCTAGGGCCTGTGAGATAGCTCAATAGGTCACAACACTTGCTGCCTCGATTTACAACCTGAGTTCAATTCCCAGAACTCACCCACATGATAGAAGTGGAGAGCTAAGTCACAAAAGTTGTTATTTGATATCCATATATACACATACTGAACACACATACACACACAAATACACACACGCTAAATTTTTTTTTAAAAAAATAGCCTTCTAGAAAATAATGAGAATATGAGAATATAATGTAGTCTGTATTTTACGAGACTTTTGGGGAATATGCAGAACACAACAATTATCTTGTATAAATTCCCCACAGATCAGAAAGGCAATCCATGAGAACATAACAATTGGCCATGTTCACTGACACTCCTGCATATGAGCTTAGATGCAGTGTCTCCTGAATGGCATTTTAGAGCTTATAAGAGCCACAGAAAGGTAACTAAATAAGGGTCTGGTGATAGAAGGGACACGGCATTAAGTTATAGTTTTAATACATTTTCCATTTTTTCCAGTAGAAAAGTATGCTGTTATTATTTTGATGCTAGAAAAATCTGAATAGCCAGTAAGAAAGCATTGGCAAACTCACCAGGAAATACCATTCTCTTTCCTTACCTCTCTACAGACAGCTGCTATCTGTCCTTCATCCATACAGGTTTCTGTGACCACATCAGTCAAAGAGCCACCAGCCAGGTATTCCATGACTACCCACAGTTCATCACCCACTAAGTAGCTATAAGAAAAGAAAAGAAAAAAACCAACGCTTTGACTTTGGACTAAGGAAGCAGAGACTCTAATATTCTCAGGCTTTATTTGTAATGAAAGTAGATTGTGAAGAAGGCCACGCCAAGTATCTTTAAATGACTACTGAGGAACAAACTTCAGTGCTCAAAAATAGGAACTAACATTACTGGATAGCATCAGCATTCAGGTAAACAGTAGGAGGTTATTGAAATCAGTTATCACAATCTTGTTATAGAGAAGAGTAGTCCTAGTGACTCCACTCTGCCTTAATACGAATGTGGCTAAGCCTGGTATGGTGGTGGCATACACCTGGAATCACACCTACTTGGGAAGACAAAGCCTGGCAACTCTGAGTTTAAGGCTAACCTTGGGTATGTGATAAGTTCCAGGCCAGCCTGAGTTCCAGGGCTATTTAAAGAACAAACCAGACAAAGCAAAAGCCCACCTCACTATGAAATGAGACTTTCTATTCTGGGCTGTTCAGATTATAGTCCTTGGGGGTATCCACAAGGCAACTCTCTTAAAATTCAAAATTCACAGGTTCCATTATCATTAATTATGGAGAGAAACCTAGACAACCAACCCTTTTAAAAGTACAAATGCGAGGTTTTACAAAACTATAAATGCAGAAATCGAATTGGTGTCACATGGTTGCAGATGGGCCATAAAGGGTACTGCAAAAGAAAGAAAGAAAGAAAGAAAGAAAGAAAGAAAGAAAGAAAGAAAGAAAGAAAGAAAGAAGAAAGAAGAAAAAGAAAAAGAAAAAAAGCAAAGCAAAGCAAAGCTGATTCAAACTTTAAAATTCAGTTGTCCTTCTCTCTCTCTACCACAACAATGTTTATTGACCTAACACTGACAGCAAGGCTTTAAACTCACAGAGGTTGAGACCTAATCTTATTTCCTTTGCATCCCATCAGAGAACTCAGCAGAATGGTGCTAAGCAGACAATGAAATGCAGAAGAAACAGATGTTAAACAGGGGAGAAGAGTTAGCTCTGTCTTTAAGTGCCTATTTGTAACATACTCTTAATACCACTGATGAAAGAGACATTAAGTACCTGCTTTAGGAAGAAGGTTTAAGATTAAAGTCCCAATTCCCTCAACCTCACTGTCAGTTAATCATAAAGGACCAATGAATGCAGGGCTATTGTTGCCTGCCTTCTTTACTCAGCCTCTCAGGGACCATATGGCTCCAAAGAGACACTTGATGAAATGTTTTAAAACACCACTGCGTTTGCCTATATGTAGTAGTGTATTTCCTGCCAACATGAAGCCACCACCCTCCAAAGGAAACCACACAAACCATTTACATTTAGAACTAGGTCCATCAAACATATTTTTCAGGTGTTTGATGGTTCACAAAGATTTACTCTTTAACTTTGAATCATTTCAAAATTATTTTTAAACAAATAATTAGACAAGAAAATAACATCTCAGGAAGAAAATATGTAAATAACAAGACAAAACACTTACCTATCTAAATAATTGACAATATTGGGGTTCTTATTTTCCCTCATGACAAGAATTTCATTAATAATTAATTCCTTTTTGGGTTGCTGTTGAAGGTTCATTTGCTTTATGGCCACCTGGATGATGAATAAAATACAAGAACATGAATATCAAAATATACATGAATATAAATATACAAATTCTTTACTATTTTGAATCTGTTCTACAAATTTGCACCTTGTCTTTGGTTAGTCATTATCTATTTCAGATGTTTTGCATACCAACAAATAAATCTCCTATTGTAACCTACTGCTACCCACTAGATACAAGTTATCAACAAGAAAACCTGATAAACACAAAATATAGTAATAGAGATCAACCAATAGCACATACCTCTTGTCCAGTCGCAATGTCTAGTGCTGTGTAAACAGTTCCTGATGCCCTGGAAAAGTGAAAATTATCCAATGAATAAACAACTCACATGTTACTGATATTTTCCCATGTATGAAAAAATATGGTTCATTTTCAGGTGAATTAAGTTAGCAAGATCAAGATTCAGTGATGAGGTAACACAGTGGCAGTTTCTTAACAATTATTGAAAAGAACTCTTACTACTAGATCTACTGTCTTAGTGAATTGTAAGTGCACAGTATTGAAACAACTGCCTTATATAGTAATTACATCAGAGACTAACACAATGAATGCTTTGTGGGGCACTGGGATCTTTCACGAGACTTTCTGGCACCAGTTCCTGGGCCCTTGCACTATGCATTCGTGAAATTAGCATACTGACCTTGTTCTTCCTAGGGAAACCCTGTACTCTTTTTCAAAATCTTTATGTATTTAAACAACCAACATTGCAGACCACTGATTGTACTAAAGTAAATTTAGGTGAAGAATAGCTTATCCTTTGCTTAGGCAACAGTAACTCAGCCATTACCTTTAGCATATGGACAGAGTAGCCGTTTAATGCATCTCTAGCCCTTCATTTAGTGAATTAGTTTCAGTGTGTGTCAGTGTTGTACCAACGCAAAGGATTAGCACTGTGGCTCTTTTATACAGCTTCTGTCCTTAATTTTGTTTTTGCTAAATTTCTCAACAATTTCTGTGAGTTTTCACTCCTGTGAAATACCTATTTTTTTAAAAAGCTATCATTCCTTAAGTTTTTGAAGTATTTATGCTTGTATTTTAACTTTACTTAGATTTCCACTTGCTTTGCAAAGAGACAATGTATTGTCCAACTGAGATTCCAGTATCTTTCTGTGAATCACACTTGTTTTCTGAATGTCTTCTCATCCTTATCTTCTGTTGAGGAGGTACCCATTTCATGGTGACAAGCAAAATAGCTAAGATAACAATCTGTCCAGTGATTCATTTGCTAGATATTATAATGCTCTAAGATTTAGGTCGAGTTTAGGAAAATGTTCTATCTGTCTGTCTGTCTGTCTGTCTGTCTGTCTGCCTGCCTGCCTGCCTGTCTATCTCTTTCTTTCTCTTTCCTCTCTCTTGACCCTACATAACTCAGAATGTCCTTGCTGTGATCTTTCTACTTCAGCCTTCCAAATATTGGAATTACTGTCATGAGGCATAACTCTATGTCAAGCATTTCTTTATGACTCTTCTCTTCTCCCTTGATGATCCACAATATTTTTCAAAAGCCTGGGATGCTTATGTCACTTGCTGCCTGAAAACGAAATGGGTTGTGTAGGATAAGACTTTGACTAACAGCAGAGATTTGAGACTTTCACCATAACAAGCTGTGCAACCCGGAGCAAGTCATTTCCTCTCACTGAATTTCAGTCCTTTTAGAAAGAAAAAACAGTGACCACAGTAGCCATAAGCGTGTATTGAATGTGTTCTGTGTGTCAGACACAGTGTTGAGAAGTTTATAGACTTGATTTTTATGAGATTCTCCCCTATATTTATATATAAGGCAACTCTATTATTCTCATCTCATAAATTAGGAACCTGAAAGTCAGAAAGGATATTCAATGTACAAACCACATTCTGCGTAGCTTTAAAATTAGGTTTTGAAACTAGGCTAAATATCAGACTTAATCTCTAGGTGGTACCTGAATAAGCACTTGGTGATTCTCAACCTGTATGCTTATATCAAACAAATCTGTTTTCAATATTATATATTGTAGGTTCTATTTTCAGAACTTATAGTTTATGTCCAATAAATATTTGTTGAATGAGCACATTAATAAAAGCATTCTTAGGCAAAAATTCAATTGCAACAATACCTTTCCTTTCAATAAGAAAAGTATTTTACCTAATTGAATCTTCAGGATTCATTTCTTTCTTGGAATAAGAGATCATACATTCCCGAGTTGGGAGCCAGTGTGTGATTTGTCCTTTGGAACTCAGAATTAGATTGAATTCAGAGGAATAGATTGTCTCAATCAACCTGGTGGCTACTTCAGCAGCAGTAAGCCCCGAGAAACTCTCCAAACCTAATTGCAAACTTTGTTTTTAACAATCTTTATTTGCTTTATTTCCAGATATCTAAAACACATGCTTACCTCCAGATGCAGAAGAAGGACAGTATCTGTAAAATGAGATACTAGAAATTCCTCTCTTTTACGACTTCAGAGTATCAAATGACACAATCTAAGAAAGCATTTGGCCCCGAGCCCAGATCATCACTGAAGCTTAACATGGCCACTGCTGTTACTATTCCTTATTGCGGCTGTAGCTATTCATTTTACAGCAGAAGAGAACTGGTTTACTGACTGTTGGCTAGAACCTCCCAATACCTAACCCTAACAACTTTGCTAGCACATCTTTCCTTTTCAAAAGCGGGGTTTTAAAAAGGATGATCTGTTGGAATACTTTATAGAGATGTTTCAGCTTCTCCCTAAACATACAAAACAGCAGTGGAGACTGCAGTTCGGCTTCTGCGGATTGATGACATTGTCTCTGGCCACAAGAAGAACGATGATGACCAGAACCGGCAAACCAGTGCTCCAGATGCTGGCCAGGAGTGAGTGCTGAGCAAGGTGACTTCAGTGCACAGAACCAGCAGCCTCCCCTTTCCTGAGCCAGAGTTCCAGGAACACTGTGGACATCTTTGTTTGCAAAGGATCAGGTTGAGGGGAAGCCCCCAGCCTGGCCCATCTCCATTTGCAAAAAGCACTGACGTGTATCTCTTCTACTGTAAGCTTTCCATTTAGTTTGCTTCCAATGATTAAATCTAAGTCATTTGAAAAAAAAAAAAAGAAATGGTTTTGCATTTATTTAATGTTTAGACCATATGAAATAAAACCATATATGGGGATTTATAAAATAAGTAAGATGGAAACTAATGTAGTTAAAGCTAGGGTGACAAAAGGCTAGCCTGCATGATGACTTACCCCCCCCCTCCCCCGGTGCTCCTCCAACCATTGAAGCGCATTTCTGCTGCTGGAGGGAAAAAAACTATGATTGATTGGAAGCCAAGAGGGATTAGTGTTTAGCATGTTTGGATGTTTACTTTGAAATCCGTTGTTTTCTTCCTTTTCTTTTCTGCCTTTTACCCCTATTTCTTTCAGCATTTTATTGTTTTAGAGTTGCTAGAGCCCTAATGCAGAAACCCCAGTATCCCAGGATTTACAACATCCATTTGTATAGACTTGCCAATTTAAAGGCCCTCACATCATAGACGGTGGATTACTAACTAAAACTCAATGGCTCACCTTCATTTGTCTTCCCCTCACCTTAATGGACAGATGCAATTGTTCAGTGGAAGACATTTACCCCCTTTCTCCTCCTCACTTTTATTCTGTCCAAAAAGGGCTCATATAAGCATCTGGAAACCTAACATATTATTACATTACTGATCAGTAAGTTAATGTTTTGACAAATTTCTCTATGGGAACTTCAATTATAAATGTATAAATTCAGATACTGTAGAGAAACATTTTTTTTCCTTGCCACTCCAGCTAGCATACCTAATATATCACTGAACTACAACTATTTCTACACTTCCAGAATTGAAGGTTTATTTCTGACTTGGTTACATGGGAGATTTTTGTTTTGTTTTGTTTTGTTTCTTTTTTTCTCCAAGCGATCTGATTTTCTTCAAGATTCATCCATAATCACTTCCATTGCTCACTGCTGGGCTGAGGATAGCATTCCTCATATCTATTTATTCAAATCTTGCCTGATTTAAATCCTACCACTTTCTAGTTGTGAGATTCTCAGTAATTTACCTTCGAAGGTGGATTAAATGTATGCTAGGACTTAAAAGTCATACAGCTCTGGCACATAGTAAGTGCCAAATAAGTATTATTAGTTACTATTTTGTTGATTGTTTTCTAATATAGCAACTAGCTTCCCAATTGTAGTCTAGAGATGACTAGGAAGCTCTTTATATACCTGGAGTTTTCAAGATACATCATATTTCAAAATTAATACTAGAAATTCAGTATTTACCTAAAATAGTGGTAATTCAAATATCACATTTATTTCCTTTCTTGGTTGGATTTATCATAATGTGACTGTTGAATATCACATTCTGATTTTAAAAATATCTAACCACCACTAGTAATACATAATCATTTTTGCTTGATGCAGTGTAAGAATTCAACTCTTAATCAATGCAATTTGTGGTCAAGATTGCATAGCCTAATTCGTAGAAACAAGTAACAAGTTATTTGTTTGTAGGTGGTAAGGCTAATAGTCCTCTCTTCATAATATTTAAAGCACATGGTAAGAAGGAGACAATCTCTATGCCAATCCCATTGCACACAGATTCCCAAAAGATGAGTGTTGCAGCATGTTGGAGTATATTGAAATATCTCAATACATATGCTTACATTGCAACATGATGGAATATATATTAATAATATGCTTACATAATAAAATTTTACTTCATCTTAATTTTAAAACTATCATCTGTCGACATCTTAGAACATAAAGATGACAGAAATCAAAGTGATAAAAACCCTTATTCTCTGACATATTGAGTTTGTCAATTTGATTGTTTTACTTTGTACCAGCCACTTGATTATATTTATTCTTTTATCCCTCTATTCTAAATTTATAGATCTAATGCTATAATAGGAATATTTATTTATTATAGGAATTTTAACTTATTACAAAGCTCAGTTCCTCAGATGGTACAAGGAAATTATGTATTAGTAGACCTGAATGGAAAACCAGGACATCCATGTTTAACCTCCTCATTAGAGATGGGAACTCTGAAGCCCCAAGGATAGGAAGGATATGCCTGAGATGAAACAACTAAGTAACAATGCTCTCCTAACTATGAAGTAGAACTCTTTTAAACTTCAACGTGGTTAAAGAATATAAAACTAACAGAATGCTCAACTATGGGTCCTCATCAATTACAGCTCTCAGCTTTCCACCAAATGCTTTATCAGTAGGTTGTCCATGATGTGGCCAAATGCATAACAAATGGAAACACTGCCATCTAGCCTGAAGGTTCTAGAAAGAAACAAACAATTCACAATCTCTCCTCTTTCCACACAAGTCAGTTTATTGTTATTCTCTACCAGTTATTTTTTTTTTTGTTTGTTTGCTTCTAAGAGCCAATGTCAAACCATGTTAAATAGTTGCCAGGGCAGCAAAATGGGAAGACTAATAGTTGAGATAAATCACTTTGATGTCAACAAGCGAATAAGTTAGAGTATGAGGGTCAAGAAAGTAAGGCTCAGAGCAACTTTGCAGAGTGCATAAAGAGAAAAAAAGCAATAGGAAGCAATGAGTGACGTCACCAAAGGGGTAGGTGCTATTCCCTTTTAATGTTTTACAAGTTTAAGCATGGTGCTAATGAGGTCGCAGTTAGGATCATAAGCTGCATTTTAGTATGGTTATTTTTTCCTATCTACTCTTCCTTTCCCTGATGTATCTATTAGAAATCCCTTTATCATTTATTGAGACTGCCTTTCTGCCAGCTCTCTAGAAATGAATGTGTTCTCTTAGTGCCACTAAGTGCAACTCTAGTTGCCTCATTTTACAAATGAGGAAAACTGTAACTGCACAAATGGTGAGTAGCTTGCTGTGGTTATACAGCTAATAGCTGAGTTTAAAAATGCACCAGTTTGATGCTATTTATTACTTAATTTTTCAGCTACTTCATTTGCATGCTCCATTATCTTTACATTTTATTATATCTTAAAATAATGTGCACATTAATGAGTTCTGCTATGGCATTTCCATATATACCTTGATATTCATATGCCTTCACTGTGACCCTCTTCCATGCCTGATCTCCTCTTTCAATAACCATATCCTTTCTATTGTCATGTTACATATATTTTGTTACACTTTTTTCCTTCTTTTCCATTTCACTTGAGATCTCTTTTTTTTTCCAGTGAAGGGAGGATGAGGGAAAGATTGTGGGAGGGGGTGACCAGGAAGGAGGCAGTGAGCAGGATGTAAAGTGAATACACTAAAAATGTAAATAAATAGAGAATTTAAATAGAAACATAACCCCCCACACACACACACTCACACACCCTTAAAAATAGATTTCATACATGAGAGAAAACATACAGTATTTGTTTTTCTGAGTCTGGTTCATTTTGTTCAACATAATGATTTCCAGTTGCATCCTTTTTCCTGAAATATGATTTCGTTTTTCTGTAAGGCTAAGTGTTCCACTTTAAAACTAGATCTTAAGCTTTTTCCTTAATGCTAAGTGCAACTGCAGTTCTTCCTCAAATTCATATTTGTATCTGTTGTGTTAAGCTGCCACTTCCAAATACTCTCCTTACCTCTATGTTTTCTGCTTATGCCATCCCCATGTCCATGTTTGTCCCATCCCTATTCAGTTTGTCCCAGGGCATGATGTCTTTTATTCTTTTTGACATAAACATATATAGTAGTTCTTCTGATTTTCTCACTCAAGTAAGATATTTCATGTGGCCGAGATTGACAAGGAACTGTCCTGAATATTTATGAAAGGTACTACTTAAAAAGGTCCTTGTATAGAAATTGTTTTACTATATAAATGCACTTGACATAAAGTTTCACAAACATTCATTAGATACTATTACACATGCTCTTGTTGTGCTGAATGAAATATGAGAGTAAATGTAAAACACATTCACCCTGAATGGATATAAAATCTCTGAATGGGACTTAAATATCCATTAAGAATTGTGAAGAATACTGTATGCAAACAAAGATGTTAGGAATGATGGTTCAGTTTTTTTTTCAGGAAATTTATTTCTCAAAAATATGCCACTAAGGTAAAAAGTAAAATAGAGTAAAATTATGTAAGTCACATCGCCTGTGACCTAAGTATATAGAATACAATTAGAACCAGGTGGAACAACCTTTAGTTTGTAAGATGTTAAAATCAATGGGGGAGTTTTCTGTTGTTTAGCTAGGCCATAGCTTTTCCCAGATCATTCATGGTCATCTGTTTCTAAACAGAGCTGTAACACGTTATGGATGTGAGGCCAGAAAACTCAGTGGGTTATAGTCCAGTGATAATGAGTCCACAGTTACAGAGCTTAATCCCTGGAAATGCCAGATAACTCTCAGTTACTAACTTCAACATTAAGTCTAAGCATCTGTTTCAAAGTGTGTGCCATTGGTTTCAAGAAAGCCTGGACAGGAAAAAGGGGCAGGTGGCTTAATATAGGCTCATTACTATGGCTGGAAAAAACCCCCAACTTAATGTGTAATCTCTGCTAATGGTATCTGAATGTGTGGCATCATCTTTCTTTACAAAGAATAGCATAGAACACAAGGCATTGAAGAGCATTAAGTAGAAAAAAGGGCATCTTTCTTTGGCCTATAAACATTGTTTTTTTCACAAATGCTAATGTATTTCCAATCTCCTCCATCACAAAGCCTATTATAGAGTTTAGACTATGTCTATTTAGTGCCCCCATAGAAGTCTTCTGCCTTGTGTGGTCCAAAGTAGATCCAATGAGGAAGCAAATACTTTTTAGGTGGGTGGTCCAACCCAAAGAGTACCACACTAGACACCACTTATATGCTTACTCTGAATGAGGAGGACAACAACAACAAAAAACGGATCAGAGGTTTAGTCTCAGCACTTACCCATGAGTTCTAAGGACCATACTTGTTTTATAGGTTATCTAAACCAAGCAGCTATTCATAGTCCCCTTTGAGAAAGGAAGGCACTGGGGTGTGTGCAAATTAGAGCAAAGTACACGAATATATATTTGAACATGCCATAATTAAATGTATTCTTTGATATGTTAAAATTAAATAAATTCCCCTAAAAAAGTAACATTTAGAACTATTCATCTTCAATGTGGGAACTTCGCCTTAGACTGTAAAGAGGACTCCTCATGGAATATTAGGGAAAATTTTGAAAAATACACAGCATAATATATTAACTTTTAAAACTTTAAAACAAATGTAAAGGTGCCAGGATTGGGTGTTTGATTGCACATCAACTAGTAATATAGCTTAATTGTCATTGTAATGAATTAATTATAGTGTCATTAGTTTGATGGTACAATTGACAAACGTCCAGAAGTTGCATAAAACTCCTTTGGCCATATGTATATCTTAATGCCTAGGAGTAAAATCATCTTAAAATAATTGTCCTCATTTCCATTTTCCATCAAACCTAGATGTACACCTGAGTTAATCCTTGGAGAGATATGGCATGACATTGGCATCATATACATGTTGGATATGGGCAAACAAATTCTTCAGCATATACACATTTTGTCCTGTACGTATATATTGCATTTAAAAAGTCATAGTAGGCGTGATTTTTATAGTTGTACTATAACTCCAAATACAACTGTACTTGCAAACAGACATATGTATAAGCTACTGTTGGACTATGAAATTTAGCTATCTTTATGCAAAGGAACTCAGAAACTTTAAATGTATATATTATTTGATGCAAAAATTCTACTTTTATGAAGTTATGCTAGTAAGTTTGCATAAATGTGAGATGATTTATTTGCAAAGATCATTACTGAGAGCTTTGTTTATAATACATCAAAAACAACACTAAATGTCTACCAATGGAGGCATGCTTAACTAAACTGTGATATATACAAATGCAAAACACCAGGCACATATTCAAAAAACGCAAGATACTTATATGTAACTACCTCTTAAACATGGGCAAATAACAGAGGAGCTACATAGCATGCCACTATTCAAGCCAAAATATATCCACAGCAAACAATGTTTCTCCTCCAAAAAAGAGTTGTCTTACACTCAGATCTCTTAAAAATATATCATATAATAAGCATTTATTTTCACTTAATATTATATAAGAAATACACACTGGGTTAAAGTATATTTGGTTCATATGAAATTTAGATGCTTATATAGAGTGTCAGAATTGGAAAGAAAATAAATGAATAACTTCAGCATTTATGTCCTTGCAACCCAAGTGTTAGATATCATAAATATGCTTTTTCTAGAACTCTCTCAAAACTGATACAGAGAACGAATTATCATTAGCCAATGACATTGTCTGACTATTAAAAACAATAATGAATTCAAATATATGAAACAGACTGCAAATATAATACTCCATAAATTTATAAAAATATTTTAAATACAAAAGAAAGCCTTCTTGATAGAAGTAATTTGGGTACTGACTCATTATATTAAATCTTGATAATTAAGAAATGAAGTATTTCCCTTTATTTGAATATTTCCCTGTAACCAGAGTTCTAGGTGATTAAAAGCAGTTCTTTTCAACAAAAGTGTCCAAGTCAGTAAGTAGAGGAATGATAGATTTATGAAATCGTTATTTTGTAATCCTTAATGAAAGGATCGATTTTAGCAATAATCATCAATCAGCATTCTATTATATGAAGGACTGGTGTGAACTTGAAGTGGGAGGGGATAGTCATGCTTTGAATCTTCCTACTAATCCACTCCTCACCAGAATATGGGACAATCAAACCCTTCATCCTGAAGTAGCATAACATGAAAGAGCCCCATCTATGAAGAATATTGCCAAAAATTGAACCTACACCTAAGCCTCTTAAAGCTAATTTCAATTTGTAGAAAACACAGAGTTGCTGCTGTCTATCAGACAATGACCAGTTTCTCTAATAAGTCAATAATGCTGGAAAGCTAAAATGAGAAGACAAAAGATGATTTTAGAGTATAGAAATGTAAGTGCAAAATGAACATGACGTGTAGATTTTTTTTATTATTAACTTTAACAGAACTATAAAAATAGCACTATGAGACAACTAGGAATTAGACAATATTGAGCAATTAATTTTTGGGTGTCACAAGTTATTGTGAATTTACTAAAAATAGCTGATAAATAGAAATATGTTACATTTAAGTGAGTGAATATGGGTATTTTCTCTACTTTGTATACATTTGGAAATTTGTAGTAAAAATTAAAAAGTGGTACAGTAGATCTAGAAATTTGTATAAAAGTTATAGTTTAGATTTGCATATAAATGTACAGTATAAAGGTACAGATTCAGAGAGCAATCGTCTTAATACTACAGGACTGTGTAATTGTGCAAGAGTTAACATATCCACAGACAGATGGATTTCACATCTCAAATATCTTAGATAGAAGTCAGGTGATATATTTATAAAACTGTCAGGGGACTCCCAAAGGAGCTCTAGCAAATTATAAATGCAGTGATGTTAAAGATACCTAGAAAGATATTGAAGTGAAATAAGAAAGGAGAAAAATCTACCAAAACAATATATAATTCTATATACTGCATAGTTTTAAATATGTAAGTGGGAGCAAATGAACAAGTTAAACATTTAAGCAGCTATATATCTAATAGCACACGTATTCAGGAAAGTCAAACCCAAAAACTATTTTAAAAATTATTTCATAATTCAGCTTATATTCAAGTGTAATGAAATCTGTGTGAGCATGTACTTGAGTGCACTTTTAAACAGTGAATCAAAAAAGAGAGAGAGAGCATTTCAAATTAAACCAATAGTAATTTCCTTCTGAAAGTTTCCTTTATGCAGAATAACTGTAAATCTGGGGACGCATGCTGAAATGACACACATTTCATTGTGTACTCTTTTACAAATTCCTCATGTTATCCTGCTTTAGTCAACTAGTATCTACTCAAACACTTAAGCTTGCACAAACAATTGAAACAAAATATGGTACTTTGGATATGAAGTCCATTTCTGAAAGGCTCCAAGTGTTGGCAGCTTGGTCTCCAGCAGGTGAAGGCATTAAGAAATTAATGGCTCATGAAAATGCTGCCTCTATGACTAGGTTGATCCATTGATAAGTAAATAGCTGATGGAACTGGTAAGAGATGGGATCTGGTTGGAGGAAGTGGTGCTCTAAGGTTCTGCCTTTGAAGGGTTTATCATGTTACTGGGTCCACCTTATAACTCCTTCTGCTTTCTGATTGCTGTGAAGTGAGCATCTTTCATTTGCCACACCTTTTCATCATGACTTCTGTCTCACTTAGGAGCAATAAAACTAGCTGATCATAGACTGAAACCTGTGAAACACTGAGCCAAAATAAAACCCTTTTTTCCTTGTATTATGTTTTGTGTCAGCTATTTTGCCACAGCAAAGAAATGGTGATTCACACACATTGCAACCCGCATCTCTCATTTTGTCAAATAACCCATGCCATATTTATTATTCTAGCATTATTTCCTTTTAACTATGAGTCTATGTTTTCTTCTTCTCTTTTTAATGCGGGTTCAACAAATAGGGAGTATTTATTACAAGCATGGTTGTAGAGCTAGGATCAACAAGGTAGATAAAACCAAAGATTATAAAGCAAATACTGTAGTATGCTTCAAGTGGAAGTCCCATACCAACACTTCTTAAGTTCTTATGCCATTTCAAATCATAAAATGGCCCATCTTCTAAAAATCCATTTTCATAGCCCCTTCTTTTGATATAAATCATGTATTTATCCTCTTGGTCCCCATTTCTCTTTGTGACTGCACTATAATATTCATTATATTCTCTTCTGTGTCATAATGGCATATGGGTGAGTCACCCCAAATAATAACTAAAACGTAAAAGTTAACATAACAGAAAATCTAAGCGTATGACACGTATTTAGCTAGGTATTTTAAATGCCTTCTCTTGTTTGTTTTTCAGTCTTAGGGAGTGCACATTCTGCTTTACTATGAACAGGAAAACTTGTGTTTAAAGAAATTAAGCTGGGCATAGCCTTTTGACTTCAAAATGTTACCCTTTTTCCCATTAATTCTTCCAAAATCCTCCCCTTCTTCTGTTTTTAAAAGTTTTATGATAGTTTATAAGAACTAGAAACAAGCTGTTATAGGTGTAATCTACAGGAGTCGGAAGGAAGGAAGAGAGAAAATGCCAATGGAGGCCTCTGCAGTTCAAGAAAGATTCAAGGGTAGACGGCAAGATGAAAGTGTAGATCGTTACAGAGTAAATGCTCATCACTGAGGATGGATCTGCCCCACCTTTTAACCCTCCTGCTTTTATTTATTTGTTTTTTCTAGTGTGAATGGAACCTCGATCTTGTAAGCAAGTGTCATTGTGGAGCTAGAGTTCTAGCCATTAGCTTATTTCTTAATACAATGAACCATTTCTTTTTGCTAGACATTCAGGGAGTTGATAAAGGTCACTGTGGGCTAGCAGAATCTGGTTCTTTAAATGAGTGTGGGGTAGATACAGTATCTCTCGATGTAGTCCTTGTTGTTCTGACCTTATTGTGTAGGCTAGGCTGTCTTCAAACTCAGATATCCTCTTGACTGCCCACAACCAGCTAATTTATAGCTCTACATTAAAGATAGTGGGTGTTCAACCACTGCTCACTAAATTTGTTAAGCTGAATCTAAACCAGTTTAGATCCATTATGTTTCTTTACAAACCAAACTAATCCACTAATATTGTCCAGAAAAGACACTATGGGTTTGAAAGGAAAAGTGATCTATTTTTCAGTGCATTCTCATTTGAGGATAAACCTTGAAATGAATTCACACGTATCAGTAAGACATCCACATGGCAGCTGCCCACCTTACTAGGGCCCTCAATTTGTCACACTGCTATTGCTTATTTAGTAAGTAAACAGACTTCTGATGATAGTTGTTGACTGAAGAAAAATATGTGATTCAGTTGTCTTATCAAAATCCATTTACTATCTATGTTCTTTTATAGAACTCCCATAGAGTGAAAATACTTTTGTTTTTACCTTGACACCATTCTCGAATTAATGACCACTTGGGGAGCTATCTGACTTTTTCTCCTTCCTTTTCTCCTTTTCTCTTTTCTCTTTTCCTCATCCTTTCTCTACACATCTGATTAAAATGTCTAGATTTGGTAGCCACTATCACTGATCACTTTTCATAGAAAATTTAGTGGAGTTCTGTCGTTTTTTAAAAGCTTAGGCTCACAGTTATGGCTTCTAATAATTAGACGTGAATTCTGAGTTTGATTTACGGTCAATGAAACTTAATTCTATGGCACTAGGCCTGAATGTTGGGATGGCAGAACCCCATACTGGAAAAATGCAGTTTTCCAAGTCAATGAGGGTGATTAATGAAGAGGTTTTTCTTAAATTTAGCCCGGGAGATTGAGCTCTTGTGCTCCCTGGAGCTGAAAATGGAATATTGAGGGTGATTGTTCCTAGCACCAAATGATTAGTGACAGGATTTTGAAAGTCACCATAACAATAGGTAAAGTGAAACAATAAAAACCAAGACTTAATGAAAAGAAAATAAAACCCCTGTGTCTTGGAAGTAGAGACTAGATTGCCTAGCTTAGGGTAATAATTCATGGAAAAATCAGTTGTGAGCCATTTAAGTAAAAACAAAGTTAAAATAAGTGGTTTTTTTTTTTAAGTCTAGAGAAAGTATTTTGTTCATTCACCCAAAGCCTTAAGAGTGGGGAATGATCCATTGAAAATAACAAAACAATGATTAAATTAAAATTAATATAATAAATTATAGAATCCCCAAAACAAACTTATGCTTTACATTCTACCTTAATAGCTGCTTTTAAAGTGTATGTTGATTTCAGTTTTAAAATCTGTTGGATTTTACATTAAGACTATTTGTGCTGTGTGTGTACCTGAAGATTGTCAGTGAAAGGTGGAGCCAATGAACTCAAAAAGATAGATGTGCTGCACACAACAGAGGAGCAACCATGCACTATGACCAAGGAAAACTAAGTCATTGTGAAAGAAAAAGATGAAGATGCATTGAAAAAAAGGAGTGAACTAACTAGTACCCTCAAAGTTCCCAGGGACTAAACCACCAACCAAAGAGAACCCATGATGGGACTAATGGCTCCAGCAGCATATGTAGCAGAGGATGACCTAGTTGGTCATCAATGGGAGGAGAGGCCCTTGGTCCTGTGAAGGTTCTATGCCTCAGTGTAGGGGAATGCCAGGGCCAGGAAGTGGGAGAGGGTAGGTTGGTGAATGGGGAAGCGGGGAGGGAACAGGGTTTTTTTAAATTTTTTATTTATTTATTTATTTTTTGGAGGGGAATCTGGGAAAGGAGATATAATATGACATGTAAATAAAGAAAATAATAGAAAAAAAAGAGAAAAGGAGTGATAAAAATGAAAAGGCCAAAAATAGATGGATAAAAAAGAGAGCTAGATGAAAAAACAGTTTCTTTAGTTCAAGAAAAGAATCCCAGAGAGATGAGACCAGAAGACAGGGGAAGCTCTGCAAGTAATCTTTGAGCCTGACTGTTGTTCATAACTGTACAAAAAAATCTCAGGGTCCACTGAAGACAAAATATGTGTCACTGTTCTAAGCTTAGCCGTGTGCTAGACACTAATGGAGACAAAAGAAGAAATACAGTAGCCTCCCTAATCTCTAAGAACTAAATACGACTGAAATGTCAACTGGCTTCATTGTTTTAAAAAATTGTACTATTTCTGGGAATGTAAAACAGATGTTTCTGCTGCACCAAATAGGAAATAGGCTG